>JACAXG010000046.1:5516511-5670441 GCA_018881555.1 Amblyornis subalaris | reverse complement strand
TGGTTTTTTATAACATTCCTTTCACAGAGACATCACAGGAACACTAAGTGGTCTATATAACTGTACTTCACTTGTTTTAACCAATAAAACCTGTCTCACACCGGGTCAAACCGTGATACTTCCCAACTGGAAAAGCCTCTGAAAATTAATTCTTTAAAAAATCGAAAATCTAACATGCTGCTTCTTTTTGGATAATGATCTCTGCATTCACTGAGCTAATTGTGCCAGAATTATTTACAAATTATACAAACATACCTGAGACTCTGCATAAAACTTGCTGGAAAATATGAATTATGTTTTTAATATGAAATTTAAGGGGGGAGAAGAGAAACAAKAATTGAAATATGGAAAAAGTACATGTTGGCTGCTAAAAAAATGTTGAAGTATAATATTTAGGAAAAATTGTGAGTATTTTTTCCCCTGCAGGTCATATCTCTGAGGCAGAAGCTGTTGATCAGCTTCTGCAAGCTTTCATGGCTGTGGTGATGAGAGAATGGCATAACAGTCAGGCTCTTTTGAGTTTGATCTGTAACACTGTCATCATCTCTAGCTCTCTGCTTTCCTCTTTGTAATTTTCCTGCCACCTTGCTTTAAAACATAAGCTCTAGACTGGAGTTGTTTGATTACTGTCAGACACTGTGCCCAAAGAAAAATGTTTTACTTTTTTAGCTTTTACTTCAAGCAGCTGTATTCTTTTAAGTTCATCCTTTTTACCATCAGCTGTGGTTGCAGACAGCCAGCTGATTGTCAAGTTTCTTACAGCACCGATTCATCTGTCTTTTCATTTTTCCATCAAAAAATATTTGTAAGTAAAAAATGTTGACCAGTTCTATTGTGCTCTCTGAAACATTAAAAGAACAGTGGTTATGAAGTCTTATAACGAGCTGTCACATCTTCCTTTTTTCAGCTTTTGACCATAGCTGAGCTCACTGATTAGAATGCAGGATTTATACTGTTAGATGAATATAGAAAAAAATCAGAATGCCTGATGCCACAAGAAATTACAGTGAGAAAGAGAGTGAGAGAAAGAGTGAGAAAAAATATTTAGGGTATTAAATGTAGCTGTCTTTGGAAGAAGCCCCTCAGAATCATGACAATACTTACTTTCAGCTACAAGAAAATCGTGGTGCTATTGCATTGGCAGTGGCATTTCAGAACAAAACAGGAGTGCTTTTTTAAACCTGAGTCAATAGGTCCCCTTCACTGTGTTTGGGTCACCTTATGTAAAGGCTTTCAAGTGTTCAAACAAGCTTTCTTCTGGATGCAACAGGATCAGGAGATATTTCATATGAATTCACATATGTGTGTGGTGGGTGTTCATCCTTGGGGCTAGACTGGATCTAGTCTGATGGAAACTGCTTTGAAATGTGAGCAACGTGGGTGCCCACTGCTCAGCACCAGTGCTTCTGCACAGACCCATTCCCGGGCATTGCAGACACAGTCTGTGAATAGAAGAGAGCAGAGTAAAGAAAGACAGCAGAGTACTCCTTGGAATCAGCCAACACTGTTATGTTCTGAAATCAGACAGCTACAGTGAGCTATTCTATTCTATTCTGTTCTGTTCTGTTCTGTTCTGTTCCGTTCCGTTCCGTTCCGTTCCGTTCCGTTCCGTTCCATTCCATTCCATTCCATTCCACTCCACTCCATTCCACTCCATTCCATTCCATTCCATTCCATTCCATTCCATTCCATTCCATTCCATTCCATTCCATTCCTTTCCATTCCACACTGGCCTATCACCATCCCTGCAAAATCTCCATTACTTCCAGTAGCGCATTAGTCAATATGAGTAAAGTTTGTCAACATTTACACAGAGGATAATCAAGACCTCGTTGTTCCCAGGCCCTCCAAAACTGAACAAGAAGCTGTAATAATGAAATTCTCTTATTGATTCAACTGATCAAAATATATTTGCATCAGTAGCACAGGAGAATTGGAGCACATTATAACAAAACAACTGATTGGTAGTGTGATGGTGTTCAGAATATGAATACATTATCCTTTCATGCATTTAATATTTCCATTAATCACTAACTTGGCACCATCTTCAATTTTGCTAAACAGCCTTCAAGCTGGGAAGTTTGAAACTCTTTTAAATCTACTCTTGTATTTACAGACCCTCTCAGACTGCCTGACAATGTGAACATTTTACTTTTAATCAGACTGAAAATCATCGTGAGACAACGCTTACATGGGTATTCTTCTTCTCTGTCTTCTCTTAGGACATTGCTTATTATTTGTTTCCTTAGCAGAGAAACAGAAGGACTTGACAAATGCAGAACTGGTATGTCCGTGTTTCCAGACTTAGCTCGGTTGCATCATGAAGATCTCTAATGCAGGGAGCCCCATACTTCTCCAGGCAGAAAACACAGAAGACAAGATGGAAAAAGCTGCTTCTCTGTCCCAAATTTCCCAGACCTCAGCTGCTATTAACTACTAAAAGGAAACAATCTATTTTCTTTTTGCAATACCTGATCTCTGAGAAGGCATACTTCTAAGAAACAAGACAAAAATAATACGTGGCAACAAGATACTCCTAGTTCAATATTTTGTAATGAGGCCCACTTGTACCCTTGGAAGAATAGATGTTGACATCAGGTCAGACAGACATATATGGTGTGCAATCAACAGATATCAGCAAGGTTAATAGGACTGAAAATGCAAATATGCAGCCCTTCAAGGACCAGCATAGTTCTCCCGAGGGTTATAAGAACTTAAGCCTTGCTGAAGGTAATTAGAGCTGAAGGTCCTCTGAATTTTTCAGAAGATCTAAAACATTTATCTTTGGACCAGATTCTTTTTGCTAAGACAAACTGTTCCTCTTTTCTGTGCTTAGTAACTTCTTTGGTTTTGTCACAGATTTCCTCCCTTCTCACCTTAATCTCTTGAAGACAGGTTTGCACATTTTGCCAAATCAGTGAGCAAGATCAGAAGAATGAAGGATCAGACCATATGTCAAAAATCTGTCCAATAGTCACTACTATAAAAATACACTCATAGCTTTTTGTATGGTGCTTCATAATCTTTTTCTTCAAGGTTGCGATTTAGTTTTTGACAGCAGCAATCACATATTATATCTTAAAATCCCACTCATGTATTCACAAATACAGTGAGATTCCAAATTATATCAGTCCACTGAATTAATAACTAAGCTTAAGTGTCTGCTGACATTGTTGGAATGCACTGTAAATGCCTTCAATATCAGAAACATAATGGATAAACACAGTTCTAACCCTAGAAAAGTGCTGAAAATTCTGTGAAAGCAAATTGATTTTGTCTCTGCTCTGGAATGGGTCCCCAGTGCACCCATTAGAGCAGAAGCAAGCCTTGCCAAATAAGCACTAAATGCCTCAAAGTGCCATCCATGATGTCCAGTCCAGCTTCCTCTGGTACTTGCTGGCACAGTAATCATGATCATACTAGCCAATTTAACTCAGATTGTGCACAGCATGGAATAAGATCCTGTATTTATACAGATTTACTTGTTTGTAGAAGTGTTYCTGAGGTGAATAGAGAAATTTCCATATGGAGCACTGTGTTAAATTCTGTTTCTCTGATATGAGAAGTTTTATTTTTGCTTTCTGTCCAGATCACTGAGCTCCTGACAGTCTTCTTGTATCCATACTCAACATTCTTACCTGTTCTTACTACCCTCATGCAGACTTTGCTACCAATTGTCAAATCACAAAGTGCGTGTGGATGTCAAAGGAACCTCCACGTTATCTTTTCTTTTTGTGGGAAGCACCAGAGCTTTTACCCATGAGAAAGTCAACATACCTCTCTATTCTCCTCAGTATGTGACAATAATGCAAATTGAGGCATTGCTCATAAACAGAGAAGAAAACTCTTTTGCTGTTGTACAGAATTCATTTATGTCACCTACAGATGGGCAAAAATGTGTCATCTGTGCTCCCTTATGTCATTCAGATGAGACACAGAGTCTCTTTTTTTCTCCTGTTGCTTGTTTTTACCTTAGTAATATGAAAAATGTCAAGCTGGGGCTGCCCTTGATTGTTAGAAATCTTTTAACTTCTGAGGGGTGAACCAGCACTGCTTCCCTGTCTTGCAACTCCCATAGTTTCTCTTTTTCATGTTTAGTCAGGCCGTGGTCCCAGTCCCACAGTGAGCTGTGCATGAGCAGATGACTGCTCCTCTATGCAATTCAGATGGGGAAAGAGCCTGAGCATTGTCTGCTTCCTATCATGTCCCAGAAGACTTGGTGTGTTCCCGTTCCCTTGTCTAGAAGAAAGCAATGACACAGTGACTGGCAAAGAGTTTGCTGTATCTTATCTACAAATATTCACTAGTTCTGTAACAGAAAGCATTCAAACAAGCAGCTTTTCCAGGAGTCAAATCCAGAGCAGTATAAGTGCTTCCAGGACTGGGTCTGGTAAGAGCAAGGAAAACTTCATGGCTAAATCCATGGAAAAGAAAAGGCCTCCAAAAGTGCGACATCTGATGATGTTAGTCTTGACAATATGTCATTTTGCATTTCCTGTTACAAAAAGTATTGGAGGTGCAACAATTCTGAATGCACCTGAAAATGAAATAATCTATTGTATGGTGCCAACCATAACAACCTGGCATTTCAAACTCGTGTGAAACAGAGGAAATATGAGTGGTTAACAAAGACTTCTCCCTCAATGGAGTTAATGATTACGGTGAAAAGGATGTTAACAAGGGTAAAACAAAAGACTGCCTTAAATAGAACTAATAAAGATTTAATTCTATCTGAATCAGGTTTTATTCCATGGAGCATTGTTTTTTATAAATTCTGTTTTATTTCCAGCCATCAGAGGCATTCACAAAGCATAGGGCAAACAAATTTCAATCTGAGCAGAAAGCAAAACAAAACAAACAACAACAAAAAAGTAAACAAATAAAAAATTTCTGTAGTTTCTCACACATCACAGATAAACAGAACAGGGTGCAATATCCACTTTGCCTTTTAACACCTCTTCAGCTGTGTCAACACTGACGGACACAAGGTTCTGCGTCCTGAATTCTCTCTGGCTTTAGGTTAGCCAAATGCAGACCCGCAGCTTCAGTCAGGTGGGAGGGCAGCTGAACCAACAGGGTTCCAATCTCAGCCAACTCTGCTCTGTTGCTGGCTCCAGATAAGCAGTTACAAAGCTGTGTTACACAACTGGTAATAACGACTTTTCGCTCTGTGTCAGGTGCTTACCATCTGGCCCCTTGCCTATGTGAGGTCTGTAACTCAAAAGACAAAAGTAAAAACAGCAGCTTAGTGGAGGAGGGGGACTGTGTCCAAAATTTAGTGAAACGTTTCTGAGCACACCTAAATTGAAGAGCACAATTTATCCCAGTCACTTCAGGAAAGCACCAGTTTACTCCCTTCGCTGAATTGCACTTTTGTGTTCAGCAGACAAAATTTAAGCATGTTGTGCTCCAGTAGCTTATGGTATAGAAGGATGATGACGTATCTTAAAGAAACACAATTTTGCTTACAATGAAGAGAAATGGCAATAGAGTCTCTTGCTCCAGTCTGTGTACTTCAGTCTGTTATAATTTAGGAAAAAACAGACCACCTGTCTCCAGGGTGAAGTTTTAGTGAAATTCTCCTCCAATATTTTGACACCTTGTTATTTGCTTTTCTCTTGTCTTTTAAAAACCCCACAACTCTGTGTAGTGAAGCAAGCTAGCAGCAAACTTCTCATGGCTTTTGGCAGCTTGTATTCCAGATGGCCTGGACAAAACCGTAAGACATTATATAAAAGATCCAATTCCAGAAGTCAGTGCATGGAGGATATTTCAGGTGATGACATTGAGTTGTTTACCAGGGCATGTGTAGTGTCTCCCTGGGCTGATATCATCAATTGCTAAACTCTTGGTGGGTTTAATCTGCATTCATCAACTTTACTGTTATACTTAGAGCAGCTGTCTTGCTCTCTTAATACATGCTTCTAACCAGATGGCCTCAGAAAACACAACCATATGAAGTCTGATCCCACTTAATTCTTACACTCTTCATGCCTTGGACTTTTTTTGGGTTTGCATCAAAACAAGGCATAATCAAGTAGCAGGAGAGTAGAAGCGGATTCAGTCCACAATTCTGCCCTTGGTGTATGTGATTGAGACAAGACAAAGGTGTCTCTAATACATAGCTGTAAAGACCTGTTTGAATGGTAGTTCAGCCATGCCAAAGAATATTTTAAAGTATTACAAGGTTTTACGTGTTGTTATAGCATGAGAATCTGTGATGGAGGTTTCTGAGGATCAGAGGACGTTAAAGTATTGTTAAGCTTTTCATATAAATTACTGTAATACAATCATTTAAACACGGGACTTTTACATGGTTAAAGCCACCTAGTCATTGACACGCCCTTTGTAGAAGAAAATTATTATTTCTTATCTTCCTTTTGTGAGGGATCTTCCATATTTGGGTAAGGAGGGGTTATGAAAATAAGTGTATGACTTTTCACCCTCGAGTTCCCATGCACTTCTTTCTACTAAGAACCTATTAGAAAAGACATAATCCTGTTCAATACTCAGAGCACAAACCCGATGTCAGGCCAGGGTACTGTTTGGTCTCAGGACTGAGAGCAAACCTTCCTTGGGATGAATCATGATATTGGCTATTCTGCAATTGATTGGACAGGTGACATGCTTGCCTGTAATTTGTCAAAAAGCCTTGACAGATAAATGTACAGTTAGAGGTGACGGCAATCAGTAATTAGAAATTCTGCCCTACCTCCATCCATCACTGCACAGCATCTAATTCCAGGAGGCAGCTTCTGGCAGTTTGCAGGTGGATGTCACCTACAGACATGAAACTAATCAGGCTTAGGAAATACTTCTAGGGTTTGCTTTTTTTTTTGCCTTGGAGAACCTGAGAAATATTTAAAAATGAAAATGTGACTTGACAACTTGCAGAGGGAAATAGGACCCTTTTGGGTTTTTTCTCCTGCTGCTCTGTGATGTGTGCAGTGATTCATGCACGGGCTTAGAAGTGTCAAAAGCTCTTCCACAGATGTCTGCTCCTGCAGCAAACAATCTTGCAGTGCAATTGGCACACTGTACACCATCTTCTTATCCTACTTAAAAAAAATGGCATCAGGGGCAACATTGGTCATGCTCCTACAGGATTTGTTGCAGAGTAACCTCATTTGCACCAACGACTCCTGATTTATGCCAGCAGATGCGATTATAGAATGAGGTCCTTTTGCACTAATTTAGCATCCTTCCTGCTGGCGCACCGGTTCTGCCAGTGATGTTTTACCCATCCTAGGTCAGATGTGCAGTCATCAATTGTCCCACCTGTGCTGCAGCAAGCAGTTTGGGTGGAAATTCAATTTCTCCCATATRAGCTATGCTGAAGACTGCTGAAATGAGCCTGAACTCTGGGAGTTCAATTCACCAGCTGTTTGTGAGGGGATGCTGTGGTGCAGGATCATATAATGCAGTCACTAGAAATGGCTGTCCCCAAGGTACCTGGAGTTTATCTTCAGAGCACAGCATTTAGGAGGAGCGGCTCATGTATGCTTCCTTCAGTCTTACGTGTGTATTCAGTCATTCTTTAGGATTTTTTTGTGATAAGGGCTGCATCTGTCCTGTGAAACCAGGTTCACTCTTGGACAGGCTGTAATTGTGGAGCATCTGCATCTCCCAGCCATTTTGTTGAACATCTTTCTGCTTTTATAGCACAAACATCAGAAAGCCTCAGCTGCCTGCTTCCCGAGTGGGGAAAGCAAGGACACGGATGAGCATTTGACATTTCAGTCTAATCCAATCTACAAAAGGATGCTTCATTCCCTGTCACAGGGCAGTGAATTCACTAGAGATGCTCCTGCAGGAGTACAGGGCCTTGCCTTGTGCAGTGGGAACAGCGTGTGGGCAGCCTCAGGGGAGAAACTGCCACAAGTCTCAAGTGCAGAGCTGAGGGTTGGTCTTCTCTCAGACTTGTGTGGGTTGCACCAGGGTAGCTCTCTAAGAAATTATGGAAGATAATTGCCAAGAGGGTCCATCCTTTTTACCTTGTTGCCACCCACTAAAATCGCTTAGCCATATGTGGAGAGGTCAGTGAAAGGACAGACACAGCCCTTAGCAGCATTTTACCCTGCCCTTTTCCTTTCTTACCAGCTCTGACCCTGCCCATGACATTACCAAATGTGTCCAACCTTGGGCAGTTCTTCTTCTACTAACAACATAAATGTCCAGGGACCAAGCTGTGTCCCAGGGGCCAGCTGGTGGAGCACAGCTCACGACTGTGCAGCTGACCTCTAATACCACCACCCATGGTGGCCACATCCAAACTCTGTACCCAGAGCCCTCCCTGGTCCATGCTAACCCTAGGTTGTGCCTATGGTCAAACCACCACGTGGAGTACGGGACAGCTCTGCATTATGGGTGGACATGAGCTGGGGCTGAGGTCCATCTTCCAGTCCTGTTAGCCTGCAAGGAGTACAGGAGGAGGAAAGAAATGGAGCCCCAGGGATGGGGATCTCTCACTCCTGCCTCACTATGTCCTGTTCCAACTTCTTGGGACAAGTTTGGGCAGAGCACTGAGGACATGGAAGAGTGGRAACTGTAGAGAGCCCCTTGTTCCTACCCCAACCAGTCAGTGGGGTGCTGGCAGAGCACTGACTGAGGGTAGTCTGACCCTGTACATGAACGGTCACCTGTTCTGCCTCTACCCTGAGCCAGACTGGCTCATGCCAGGGGTGCAAGAGCTGGGTGCACACACCACGGGGGAAGAAAAGATGTGGGAAGTGGTGAAGGAGACTAGAGATCATCATGGTATGCCAGCTCTCAGGCAGGGAGAGGGCAGGTGCAGAAAAGACTTGATGCATGTGCCTTCCTTACACCTGTGCTGCTAAGCCTCTCAGTCCTGCTTTGTTCCTGGGGTGTCATTAACGACTTGAGGGAAGCAGAAAGAGAACAATCCCTAAGGCCTCATAGCACAGGACCACAAACCAGCCAGGCCATTACACACACAACATCCTCAGTCTCACAGCCCAGTGTCAACTCTTACCCAATAGCCAGCAAGGAACCAGATGTACACAGTCAAAATATACAGTGGTTCTCATCTGTGTCATCATTTCTGATATGCCCTTTGTGATGGAAGCGTTTGACCCACCATTGGTCTGCTCTTTATTAATTGCACATGGGCATGGAAGACTGAACAATTCCAGTTGTCTTCGGGAACAGTGAGTTCATTATCTGGTTGGTTTTTTCAATAGAGCAAGAAAAAGTGTAGGTCACAAAGACACTGGTTGCCCGAGATGTGTCAGTCAATGGCCACAGCCGGCAGGGAACTGTGGGATAACGTCCACCAGCTAGATGGATCACATGCAAAAACACAGTATACAGAAAAATGCTCTGGATTCCAGTTGTTTTTCCACTCTCTGTGGTTTTGTAAAGACAAATGATGTTCAACACCGAATCAAAGTAGATTTTCAGGGATTTTAGACAAAGTGGAAATTCTCTGTTAACACTGCCAACCCACATTTATTCAGCTAACAAACACTGTTCCTGAAAAAACTGTCAGATAGGACTGTCATCTGAATCAAAGTAAATAAAGAGGCTGCCAAATTTGCCTTGAAAATTCCAATAATTGCCTATGTATTCTTTATTTGTGTCAGGTGATGGGGAAAGCAGGGAAAACGAGAAACAGGGTATTAAAAGACAGCAACAGAGAGACACTAGGATAGATAAGAAAAACTATAATTAATGTCAGTGCTGAATAATAAGTGATTTGAGGGAAAATACGTATTTTAATTTACAGGATGATTTGATCTCAGTGCCATTACAAAGAAGCTCTCACCTGCTACTAATATTCTTCTACATTTCAAAGATTATTAATTATATGAAAGTGTGAAAGAAAATGTATTAATCAGATGACTTAATGTTGTGGTTTAACCCCATCTGTCAAATAAGCACCACAAAGCCACTCGCTCACTGTCCGCCCAGTGGGATGGCAGGAAGAGAATTGGAAGGGTAAAAGTGAGAAAACTTGTGGGTTGAGATAAGAACAGTTTAATAATTTAAATAAAATAACAATAGTAGTAGTAGTAGTAGTAGTAGTAGTAGTAGTAGTAATAATAGTAATAGTAATAATAATAATAATAATAATAATAATAATAATAATAATAATAATGTATTGAAAAGGAAACTAATGAAGAGAAATAAATCCCAAGAAAGACAATTGATGCAAATGAAAACACTCCAACTCACCAAAGCCCTGCCAGTTCCTGAGAAGTGGCAGCCCCCTGGCCAATGTCCCCCCCCAGTTTTATTGTTGAGCATGACACCATCCAGTCAGGGACATTCCTTTGGTCAGTTGGAGTTAACTGTCCTGGCTGTGTCCCCTCCCAACCCCTTGTACACCCCCAGGCCACTTACTGGTAGGGTGGGGCAAGAGGCAGAAAAGGCCTTGACTTTGTGTGAGCCCTGCCCAGCAGTATTGAAAACATCCCTGTGTTATCAACACTGTTTCCAGCATAAATACAAAACACAACCCATACCAGATACTGGGAAGAAATTTAACTCTACTCTAGCCATAGCCAGCACACTTAAATATAACTTGCACAGAAAAGAGGAGGCTACGTAGAGATTTTAATGAGCAGATGAGCTTTGATCAGTGTGTCGTGATGATTTCTGAAACACAGCAGCATGCCTGCCAACATCAGATGCACAGCTGCCAAAAGCAAACGCCAGACGTCCTTGGTCTTCGGCTCTGCTTTTAGGGAACTTACTTTTCCCGGAATATGTATTTCTTTCACATCCTTGCCCAGGTACACACTCTCAAAGTCAAGCCCAGGCTATTTCTCCCAGGACAATACAAACAACAGAGATGGATCACAGGATAACAACATGTGCATGGGACTTCTGAGCTCACTGCAGCTTTTAGTGGCAAAAGCAGTGCTCTTAGGGCCTGGGAGAGCATGGTTTGTAACAGGCAACTTTTTGCTTCTGCACTGAGTCTGTCTTTGGCGTATTGGCCGCAGGGAGATGGAGGTCCTGAAGAGTGGGGATGACCATGTGAGGCTGGTAACCCGCTCAGCTAACACTATCAACTCCAGAAAAAGAATACATAGCGAGAATGAGTATGTGATAAATCAGCAAATCACTTCCACTGGTGGACTCAAGAAAAAGAGTATTTTTTGGCAGATGCCACATAGCTATTCCTAGTACTGATGGCATCAGTTGTGATGTCTCAAGTAGCACAGGGTAGCCCCAAGTGCTGGTTTTCTGGCACAATTTACTTACTGCTTATTCTGCTTAGTCCAAACTGAGTACAGCRGAGCCACGGATTATTTGCACCTACCTGTGTCTGTTTGATTCTTTTATTGTTAATCAAATATCTGCCTGATAATCTCGCCCTGGTGTCTTGGCTTAGAAAACTAAACGTTTGGTCTCCAGTAGATGTGGGAAATGTGGACTGCTGGCAAACAGATCTGAGCAGGGTCTGGGAGCACTCCTCCAGCTCTCTGCCCATGGAGCACTCACTGCTGGGGAGGTCTGCTCTCAGGGTTACTCAGGTGACTCAGGCCTAGGCTTCCTAAGGCTTCTCTAATAATGAGAAATACTATAGTTTCCACTTATGAATTGTAATTTAAAAAATATTTTTAAAAAGCCCATGGTTCTAAAAGGAGGGAAATTCTGGTTCTTCAGGCCACCATTAACCAGGGGACAAGTCACTGCATGCTTTACTTTGCTTTTCTTACCATGACTTACTGTCAGCTCCTCAAAATATTTACCTAGATGAATTTCCTTAGCTTTTCTTGGTTCTTTCTTTCCAGATTATTCCAAGTTTCTCTTTGTGGAGAAAAATAATAACACTGAAGTGGAATAGTTTCTTGTGAAGAACCGAGATGTCTGAATCAGCAGAAGATTGGAGAAAAGCACCTGAAGGACTAGAGGAAGGAGTCACTGTAGCATATAATTGATTATCCAAAGGCTGAGGAGCCAACAGGTCTGAAGAACCAAGCCGTGTCTGGATCTGGTAAAACACTGCACAAACTGAGATCTGAAAGGTTTTCTTTGCTGAAATCCAAGCACCTTGTGCTATTCAGGGATATACATGTTAGCTGCTTCCTGCCTGCTCTAATGTGTTGGAGATGCTGTTCTTTATAGGAATGCCCTCACTGACAGAGGAGCAAGGTATTTTTTATTCTTTTCACAGTAGGAGTTGCTCCTGTTACCGTTTAGAGAAGTGTCTTCAATGTAAGATCAGAATCCGTGCTGAGTCAGTGTGCCTGGTCACCAGCTGCCCATCAGAGCTGTAAGTGGGGACTGTCTCAGCTAACAAATCTGTAGATACTTACTGAGATGAAAAACAATCATCCAAGCTGCTCCACTGATAGCATGAACCCTTCACAGCATCAACACACAAACCAAAGTTGACTACCTATATTACACAGTATTTTGAATTTAGTCCATGCTACTAAATTCCTTAATATGCAGGACCTACCCTTTAGGGGTGCCCACCTTTCTCCACTGACTGCAGAAGAGTTCAGCAAGACTAGCTTTGATCTAACATTTAGATAGCTGAAGTTCAGCAAAATAAATTTTCACCTTCAATGATTGCTGGGTAATTTCAGTCAAAAATTTCCCGTCATATTTCCCCAAAGTTTTTCCTTCAGAAGACATTTATCAGACAAAAATCTGGCATTACTCAATTGCATTGTGCTGGTGGACAATAAAGTCTATTGCTTTTCTGCAATAACTCAGTCACTGTCTTCCCACGTAGAGTTTGCCTGCATCATCACATAAATGTCAAAGGTGGATCTCACAGGGGATCTCCACATGATGATCAGCAAAAGTGTGTGATAGAATATTAAAATGCCACTGCAAACAGTGTCATTTTCTCTACTGTACCAGTATGAAATACTCCATTCTTAAACATTTATGATGTATGGTCTCAGATATTCCACTGCTTTGTTACTTGTTTCTTTTGGTGCTTAATGACGCCTGTTTCATGCTGTAGCCACTTGCTGTAAAATGCAGTAATCCAGACATTCTTTCAGACTCTCACAGTTTTTGGTAGGCTATTCTCACACCACACCTAGCATGGAGACCTTGGTGTCTTTTTGTCGGGCTGTAAGTAGCGTGTGTTATCCCTTTCTGCAGCATCTCTCTAGTCTYGTTCCGATAGACTGCCATGTGTATTTCTATTTGTATTTTTGTAATGTGGATTTCCACTGTGCCTGGGAAGCGAGTTAATCTTATCCTAAATTCTGAAGTGATAGAAAAGGCCGTTAAAGCTTACCAATCCATTTCATTTGTATGTCCTGAATAACGCCTGGTTACTCCTTCACCTTTCCCTACACGGGCTCATTCCTGTGTTCTCTTGAATTCTTTGTGAAACTGAAGTAATTTCAATAAGCTTGGAGGTTTAACAAATACAAGCCATGACTGTCCCCAGCTTCGAGAGGAAGCTGGCCAACACTCAGTGATTAGGAGCTGTGCTAGCAGAAATACCTAGTGCTTGCAAGGAAGTATCAGAAGGTGAGAGATTGGCTAATGTACACTAGATACAATGGAAGATTATTTGGGGCCATATATTCTCTTCTGGGCACTTGACATTTGCTGATACTGCTATGTTCACTAAATTGACTTGGAGTAGGTATTTGTAGCACCTTGTTGCTCAAATCTGCTTAATACTGTTCTTGAGGGAAAAGAAGAAAAAATTTGCTCAGCCCACTTCAGCCCTTAATAGTTATCTCCTTGTGTTAAACCTTTCTCAAATCACCTTAGCCTACAAAACTGGCAAGAATGATCTTGATGAGTAAATTCAGGATCTGCAGCACAGAGGCAGAGAGAGGTCCCTGAGGATTGGAGAGGAGCTTGCCACCCAGTTTGGGTGGTTTCTTTCTCCCTGTAATAGTCCTGCTCCTGTCCACCTAAAAGAAATTATAAATAGCTCAAAAGAGCAACTTCTTTGCTTTTGGAATAGACCAGACTGCTCTGAATAAATAACAGATTACAGAAACGTCCTGGTCTGGGAAAAATTCTTTCACTGCCTAGCAAAGCTTTCTTGCCAACAATGCTCTTCAAAATATAAAGCCAAGCACTGAACTGTTCTATCCACAGACTCAGCTGGCCAAATCCCCCATGGAAATAAGTCATCTGAGTTCAGCTCTGCTGGAGTAATTGGAGCTCTGCTAATTTACATCTGCCGAGGACCATTGGCAGTATATACCTGGGGAAGAAATCTGAACACGTTTGTAGTCATTCAAATACATCCATCCAGTCCTTCCTTCCCTGGTTCCCCATGGGTACAAGTCTGAATTCTTGTTTAAAGGAGAGAATAGTAAACAGATCTTGTGTATGGCAAAATAAACAACATAGGAACCAACATCAGTCAACAGCTAGCTTAACTGTTTTGAGGGGTTAGGTGTTATTGGAGGGGGGCCTAATCAGAGATGTCTACAGTTTAAGTGAATTTTAAATTAATATTTGCTTCAGATTCATAGAATCATAGAATAGTTTAGGCTGACAAAGACCTTTAAGATCACCAAGTTCAACCATTAACCCAGCACTGCCAAGTCCACCACAAAACCATGTCCCCAAATGCCACATATCCACGTCTTTTAGATACCTCCAGGGGTGGTGACTCCACCAGTTCCCTGAGCAGCCTGTTCCAATGCTCGACAACCCTTTCCATGAAGAATTTTTCCCTATTAGCCGAGCCAAATATCTCCTGGCACAACCTAAGGCCATTTCCTCTTGCCCTTAGTTACTTGTTACCTGGGAGAAGATGCTGACCCCCACATGGCTACAGCCTCCTTTCAGGCAGTTGGAGAAAGTGATAAGCTTCCCCTTGAGCCTCCTTTTCTCCAGGCTAAACAACCCCAACTCCCTCAGCTGCTCCTTATCAGACTCATCCTCCAGACCCTTTCCCAGCTCCATTGCCCTTCTCTGGACACGCTCCAGCCCCTCAATGTCTTTCTTGCAGTGAGGGGTCCAGAACTGAGCACCAGATTTGAGGTGTGGCCTCACCAGTGCTGAGTACAGGGGAATCGTCACTGCCCTGGTCCTGCTGGCCACACTATTGCTGATCCAGGTCAGGATGCCATTGGCCTTCTTGGCCACCTGGGCACACACTGGCTCATGTTTAGCCACTGTTGACCAGCATCCCCAGGTCCTTTTCTGCTGGGCAGCTTTCCAACTCTGTCCCCACCTTGTAGTGCTGCGTGGGGTTGTTGTGACGTGAGGACAGGACCTGGCACTTGCCTTGTTGAACCTCACACAATTGGCCTTGGCCAATCAATCCACCCTCTCCAGTAAGAGCTTTCCTGCCCTCCAGTGGATCAGCTTCGTGTTTCCTGCAAACTGATGGAGGATACACTCTATTCCCTCATCCAGGTCATTGATAAAGATTAATCAGCACTGGACCAAATACCTCAGAGCCCTGGGGAACACCACTTGTGACCGGCCCCAGCTGGATATAACTCCATTCCCCACCGTTCTCTGGCCTCAGTCATCCAGCCAGTTTTATATCCAGTGAAGAGTACACTCATCCAAGTCACGAGCAGCCAGTTTCTCCAGGAGCATGCTGTGGGAAATGGTGTCAAAGGCTTTACTAAAGTCCAGATAGACAACATCAACTTACATTTCTCATCCCAAACCCAGCAATCCTAAGATTTCTCCCAGTTGCTTATAGAATTCTTCATCTGTTTCTTCATCCTGGTTTGGGGATCTATAACAGACTCCCACCAGGATATCTGCCCTGTTTGCCTTCCACCCAATTCTTACCCATAAATGATTGCTGGGTTTTTCAATAACACCAGTGTCAGTCTCTTCTAGAATGTATTTTAAAATGAAGATTGTAAAGTATGCATTAAACCTATCAGATATTTTACAGATCAACAGATCATTGCTAAATACCCATCACAGTCAACCCATGCTACCATCAGAACTAGAACCCAAAACTTCAAGCACCAGTGCCTACCTCAGTGACTGCAATAGTGTAGGACCATGGATTCACRGGTGGATGCAGGAGTGGTTTAAGAAGATACTAACCTCCAGATGTCTATTATTCCCTCCCTGCTTGCCTTCTTTCTCTCCTGTAGCTGGACACAACTGCCTTCACCCATCAAGTGTGTGCCCTTCCTGTCTAGCTCTAGTAGAGCTCGTTCTTAAAGCTTAAATTACTGAGGCATCATCTCAAGAACTGCAAACTAGGTCACAGATGGGAGAGGGGAAGAGATGAGGGAAATTTTTATATGGCTACACCTACAAAAGCCTGTCAGACTGCAGTCTTGCATGTCACCATCACAGAGTACAGTACCACTGAATTTTTGGACACCAAGATGTATTTGTACCTCCAGTGATCATCAAGCAAGCTCATTTAAATACTTCTCACTGTCCTTACCCAAAAGCATTTCCTTGTAATGGAAATAATTGACCAAAGACACTTTATTCTGTCTATTCAGATTATCCTTATGCACAGAATACAAGTTTCCATTGATTGAGAGCTGACACTTTAACGAATATAAGACCTTTTCCTGACTCCCAGAAATTAAGTACGTGCTTTGAAACTATAGTAATTTTCTCACTCTCCTGGCAAGTACCCCTCTTGGAAATGCAGTATTAGAGAATAATGTTATGCACATCAGGGTAGATGTAGTTAACAYTTCTACCTAACAAATGTTACTTTGGCTGGAGTCAGAGCTGGAAAATTACAGAGGTTTGCACAATGCCCAGATTTGTCTGAATCTAAGCAGATTCCTAATGACACATGGCCATCCATGTCAGTTTTTACAGCTCTCTCTCTACTTACATCTCTGCAGCTAAACAGAAAGTAAGGGCCCAACCCTGGACCTGGAGGCCAAGTGACAAGGAGCATCCTTCACCCAGCAGGTGGCCTGTCTATAGCAGATTTCTCTGGGGGAGAGCAGGTGACAGCATGGAGGACACAGCCAAGGAATGTATTACCAGCTAAGCAGCGCAGTTGGTGCTCGGGGCTCTGGCGGCCCTGAAGCTTCTGAAGCCTCTTTGCTTGTCAGTTCAGCCCTGGCAGAACCAATCTGAAGTCAGGATGGACTGTGAAGCGTTGGGCTTCCCAGTCCCTCTACACAACACTGGTGGCCTCACGTGGAAGCTGGTCCTCACATTTTCCCCCTCAAGCTCACAGTGCTCTTGTCCTCTGCCGAGAGTGTCAGTTCCCATCTGCGAGCCAAGCGTGGGAAGCAGAACCACAACAGCCAACACAAGTGCCAGTCTGGCATGGGGCTGGCAGAGAGCCATGAGAGGTACGCGGCACCTCTCTGGAGAGGAAGATGGAAAACTGCTGTTGTTATGATAATGGTCTGGGAATTAGCTACTGTTGACTTATTTATTGGTCTAATTAATTTCTTGTTTTTAATAAAACTGTTGCTTATTAGGCATTTAATTAAYGTTTGTGAGTGGAAAGAGTAACTCCTTCAGTGCAACATAAGTCTTAGCATCACTTTCCCAGGTTTCTGGCTTGGGTTTTGAGAACAGTTTTTGTAATAATCCACTTATATTTAAATGTGATCTCTGCCTCTCAAAATCAGAGAGGAGCCAGAATTTCTCAGTGAGTAGTTACCTTTTCTCCATCCATCCTTACCCAATGAGCAAAATTTGCTTGCAGCCAAGAGCCATAGGGCTAATGTCACACACCTAGAGTGACAAATTGTCCCACCTGCTCCCATCTTACCTATCAGCCTCTTCCTCAGGGAACTAAGGAACAGCAAGAGAGCTGGCAGGTGGCAGCAGTCTTTGGCTGCATCCCACTGCTCTGTGTCACAGCAAGGATGTGAGGGAGGATGATGGAAAGATCATTCCCAAGAAGTGAACTGGCTTCTTCTCTGCCTTGACCGAGAACTGCTCTGCTCAGAGAAATCTCTCATGGCTCAGTCAACCAGGACTCTTCTTACCTCCTCAGTTGCTTTACTTCTTCGCAGGCAATGCCCCCAGCCCTGCACTTCCACTGCCGTACTGGTCCCTGCCATGGCTGGGAACTTACTGGTTTAGCTTTGGCTCATCAAGAGTGTATCTATCGGCCCTTCACTTTCAATGAGAGCAAGGAGGAAGTTTAGCCCATCAGGTCTTCAGCAAGGCCTTCGAATAGCTGTTGCCAGTGTCTGGCAACCCAGTTTCATGGGAAACTTGGAAGCGTGCCGGTGCTCCAAGTCCAATTAAAATCTCTCAGGTACATGACCAGAATGTCCTGCTTATGTAATCAAAGACAAACTGATGTCTATGTGTGGGATTGAAGAGAGATATACCTTCACAGACCTGAAAGTTTAGTGGAGAAATCAGTCTCTTCCTCTCTGTTGTAACACACCAGGGCAGGTCCTATGTCCAGAGCTCACAGATACTGGATGGCTACCCACGCCCTGCAGTTCTGTGTCCTGACCCAGTTCGTCACCAAGTCCCTGGTGGGGCTTTCTGCCCTTGTTAGGTCTCCCAGCACTCCTGCATATGCAGTCACTCCATGCTCACATCTTTTCCCCAAAACAATTCTGATTAAGGAAAAGCTAGACTGGTGTTTTCTGTGGTTAGTCACCGATGAGAAGTTATTTTGTCAAAATCTCTCAGGTTCCCACTTCTTTTTCTTCCAGCGTCATTCATTTTGAAAGTGGAAGAGACAAAAATCTGGCATGCCCTCCAGCAAATGTTACCATTCCCTCTCTGCTCTGTGCTGCCTAGCTAAGGACTACAAAGGACTGCAATCAGCCATTGAGGATCTGCCCCTGTTGCAGTAGGTCTCTGCCTGTGGTTCTGCATCACAGCACACCTCCATGCTGCTTCACTCCAGTGCTGTTCAGTAGTCCATACCTTGGTTTTTTTCTCACTCTACAGATGCTTCACAGCACTGCATGCTGCCTTGCTAAGGATAAATTGTGTTTTCAGGTCACTGTTGTTTCAGGCACCAAAAGGTTTTTGAGCACATAACACATAAATTAAACATCATTGATGCTATTACTATGATTGCATGTTCCAGTTCCCAGGCTTATTTTAATGATGTACATTATGAAAAAGACATGTTGGCGTAACAATCAAAAATATGCTGCTCTCCATGGCATTTCATTTTATAGATCGACACGAGAAGTCTATGGTGATGACTAATTTCACAATAAGATCGTGTCACTTGCTGCCTGTCATAAATGAAATGTCATACACAGTCATCTATTTTACATTCTTGAATTCATTCTAATTATTGTCCTTAAACAAATGATTGTGACTGAGATACCCTGTAGCTGACAGGACTATCTTTACCTTTGTCCTTTAATACATGTCAAATCTGTGCAGCGCAGGCTAAGACTTGACCTTAAATGAATATAAATTCTGGTTTGGCTGTCAGTTGCAACCATTCTTTTAACACAGGAAACTGTATGTATCAGGGAGCTTTGTGCATACAGCCTATTCTCTCCTATCTGGTTCATTTCATAATGCCTCATAGTGGCAGAGCTTTCAATTTAGTCTAGACATTTTTTTCCGGTTGATTTACTATGGTTTCAATTCTACATAGAGATGATTGAATAAAGTAACATAAATCTTCAAATGATTAGAAAATGTGATCATTTATTACATGGGCAATCAGTTTATTTAAAAACATAATTAGTTTGTACCTCAGGAAACCTTTCCCCGGTTGTGATAAACTATAAATAATTACTGGCTCTCCTTCAGTGAAATTAAAAGCCACACAATTCTACTACTAGGAATGTGTGATTTGTTGGAGGAAAGCGGTTCTGTTTTCCTTCTGTATTTTCAGCAGATTGATTTTTCTTTCTTCTCATTCCTTAAAAGGCCGTGAAATAGAACAGAAAAATAAGATGACATAATATCAGTAGAAKTACCAGTGATGGTGGGAATCTACTTCACAGTTGTCCTGCTAATCAAACAGAAGACAAAATCTTCAGTGTTGATAGGAGGTGTTAATTCTGTACCAGAAGCAGACTGGCCGCCCTTCCTGATCCTACAAACTGCGTCCTAAAAGCTTCCCTGGCTGAGAGCCACAAGAAGTATTACACACTTTGAAGATGGGGGATAGGAAGAACAGTTCACATGTGAGAGCTGACAATGTGTACTTTAGAAGGAGGAGCAGTTTTCTTGTGTTGATGGATGTGTGCTGATGGGTTGCAGGAGGGGACTCAGTGTCGTTGGACTCAGGACCCTGATAACTTACACCTCCTGGCATATTCCAAAAGCCAGGGATCTGCATAGAATCATAGAGTATTTGGGTTGGAAGGGAGATTTAAAGGTCATCTAGTCCAACACCCCTGCAATGAGCAGAGACATCTTCAGCTAGATCAAGTTGCTCAGAGCCCTGTCCAGCCTGACCTTGAATGTGTCAAGGGATGGGGCATCTACAACCTCTCTGGGCAGCCAGTTGTTTTTAGAGATGAATGGGAGCATCTTATAGACAAACACCTCTGCTTATTAGCTGGGTGATGCAGTTCTGATGTACAAGTTATGCTTGGATGATGTAATGCCCAAATACAGCTCAGAAATACAGGGTGGTGACTGAGTCCCTTTTCTCACAGGTCTGCCTGGCTAATAGAGATGTATGGATGAATTTGTGGAGCCTGATCTCAGATGGGATAAATTCAATCCCAGTTAGCTGGAACAACAGTTCCACATGCTGGTTCTGTCACCTGCCTTGTCCACATCCTTCCCTTATGTGAGATCTTGCTTCTCTGGAAGGCTGTTCTCAGCCCTGTCACAAAGATGCCATCTCCTTGGCTTTCTACTGTGGTTCACTCATCTGTGAAATGAGTGTAACAATTACTTACTTGACGAGGAAGTCAAGAAGCATTCATGCATTCATGTCTCTAAAGCCTTTCAGGATCCTTACCAAAGAGCAATGTCAGGCATCATTATTCACACAAATTGTTGTGAGCCAGATATCTAATTCTGGGGAATTTCATGCTTTGTCTTGCTACAGTGGCAATGACAATGAAATTCACTTTCCAGTCACATAATAAATATGGAGGTTCTGAATCTGCCAACCAATTTATCTATGTGCAAACAATAAGCTTCTCTTGATGGTCACCCATTTGTTGGAAGATACTGTCAGAGCTAGACTATATGTTGCAGATGAATAGCACAGGTAATATATTTACACTGATGAAGACATGATTAATTTGTATTTGTTTCTGGCATCTCTATTCAGCTCTTAAATACTGTGGACTCTGTTACCAGCAGAGCCATTCCCTTATCAAAAATAATCAGTCATTCACTGCAATCTGCTCTCACCATTAGCATTTATTTTATTCTCAATTACCATGCTGTCAGCTTAGTCTCTGTAGGGTAAATTGCATTGTCCCTCAATACACTTATAAAACACTGAAATATTAAACTCCTGATAAACAAAGTCATGTGTACAAGAAGAAGAAAATGAGGAGTAAGAGGGGGAGGCAAGAGCCCAGAGCAACAAGCTCTTGAGCCTTTCGGCCATCTCTAGGAGCTAATGTTCAGTGCTTGCCTAATAGGTAGTGAGGAGGAGGGCAGAAGAACAAGAAGACTTGTTCAGTGCATGTGAAGTATTTAAGGCCTGAGCCCAGATCCACCTGAATCAACTAAGAGTCTTCCATGGAAACCCATACGTTTTGATTAAGCTCTTGGTTTCACAGAAAAGCAGCTTTTTATCAGTTCTTACAGCTGGTCTGATTCAGGAACAAGAAGGTCAAGTGACTTTCCAGAGATGACATGGTGATAGAGTGTCTCATTTCAGGTTAAACCCAGAACTATTCTGGTTGTCATATCTATCTACCTACCTAGGCATTTATAAAACATCCATCATTGTGGTATCTCAGAATTTACACAGTCACTTAAGCAGACAACCGTCTGAAAAGCTATTCTCCACCACAGACTCATACTTGCTGACCGGAGAGGGAGCTATTCTTTTTCATTTCCCTCCTGTCTCCAAGGTACTGAAAGCAACGTGGTTTTTTTTTGCATTGCTATGGAGAAGAGAATCACACTATCCAGACTTGTTAACTACTAGCTGTGCAAGACAAACATTGCTAATAAAAATATGCCTTATTTAAAAATAAATTGCTTTCCTAAAGAGGAATGCTAAATAGCAGCAAAACACCTCTCTCTTTTTGCTAATAGATTGGATCTCTTATGTCTTATTTGCTATTTGTCCCTGGCTGAAGTCAGTAAAATACAGGAACACATTGTTAGTCTGTCCAAATATGTTCTTTATCTGCAGCCACCTCAAATAACGTTTTATATGTCTCCTACTCCCAGATGTTATGTCTCAAACCTATATCACTGGCTTTGGCAAGGAAAAAATATCCTGTCTAGTCTTTGGCAATACGTAGCTTTATAACCTGACATAACCTTGCAGATGCTTATTCTGTGGAAGGGCAATGCATATCTCAAAAATCTTATTAGAAATCAGCATGCAAAAAGGGTTATGGAAAACACATAATAAATAAAATACAGAAGATTTCATGTGAAACTTAAATAGCTCAGTGCAGAACCAGCCTGAGAAGAAAATTGTATGGTGGAGGTGGAAATCAGGAGGAATTTTTCTTCTAAAATATGACAACCCACCTACAATCATTCAACACCTTATTATTAAAGAGATAATAGAGATAATGCACAGAATACATGCTCTACAGTCATTTGACTGCAGTCAGATCAAGAGCCAAAAATAGATTACTGCCCTTTAGATTCGTTGTGTTTTAGTAAGCCACAGGTTTGGAATGTGACTAAGTGAGTTGTCTTTTAATTAATTCCAAATTTTTCTGTATTTCTTCACATCTCTTCTTCTGCTTGAATATCCTGACTTGGTCCTGGATATACCTAAGGGATTTAATGTAGGTAAACTACCCAATTATCCTTCAACTGCTGTCTATCCCTGTTGCAATTTATAAATGAATGAGTCCAGGATGTGTAATTATATGAATAATCACAAAATGAAATTGAATAAGACCCACAACATTTATTTGATTATTATCATGCCATAGAATCATATTCTAGAATTATTTGGGTTCAAAGGGATCTCAAAGATGACCTTGTTCCAACTCACCTGCCATGAGCAGGGACACATTTCACTAGATCAGGTTGCTCAGAGCCCCATCCAACCTGGCCTTCAACACTTCCAGGAATGGGGTATCCACAACTTTTCTGGGCAACCTCTTCCACTGTCTCATCATCCTCACAAGTTAACTTGGCTACAAGAAAAACAATGCAATACCAGAATGCATCCTTGCTTGTCCTGCCTCAGTAACACACTGATTTCATAGGCACCCTGCATGGGTTTAAGGGCACAAGCAGCCTTTTCAAACTTATGCTTGATAGTGTTCATACAAGTGGGGCATCACACCATACAGCTTTAGAGTGGACAGAAATGAAAAGGCAGGTCTCATAACTGGAATGTCAGGATATCTATATTGTTAATGTCAGAAAAAAGCAAAGAGAGCAAGGAGATTTGTGAATCATCAAAGGCTTAAAACTTTAGATCGGGCTGTCTGTCTTGGGACATTTTTAGATGACCCAGTCACAGTTGATAAGAAACGAAGCAAGCTCCTCATGTACATCCAGGAAAAGACACTCTTTTGGTGAGTCATGCTCCAGTGCTGCTAGACAGTCCTACTCCTCTCATGTCCTCAACATTCAATACAAATAACACTTGAATAATCAGTGTCTCAGAAGGTTGTGGCCAGATTGTGCAAAACAGATTCTGCCTTGTAAGGCCGAACTTGAGGTCTGTGGGTTGTACTCTATCTCTGGCAGACAAGAAGTTTTACAGTAAGACATTAAGATACTGTAGCAGTCATGTATCAGGTAATCTGTTTCTCCTCCCTATCCTCTTCTCACTTGAGGTGTTCAAGAGTCGATAATCAGCTCTGAAATGTGTGGTTTAATGTACCCTCCAGAATGTGCATAATCAATTATGGTAATTCTGACACCTACAAAAACACCCTGGTTAGTTCTTGGTCTCAACAACTTCTTTTGATGAGAAGTTCCACAGCTGACCTATTGGCTCTGTGAAGTATTTCCTTTAAGTGATCTTGAGGTTCCCACCTTTTCATTTTATTGAAAGTCCCATTTTTTCCAAGCCATTCTTTCTATAGCATTAATTATCCCATTATCCCCTTTTTTTCTTTTTGCCCTCTTCTTCACCTCCTTATAAGGACTTTAGTAATGTCCTTATAAATTGTTCCGATTACTTATTTTCAGGCTATCGACTGTCCACAAAATGTTCACCTCTACTCAGATGTTCTCACCTTTCTATGTTTTCAAGTTTTGCTGGAAAACATTTCGTTTGCACTTGTTCTCAGGTGTCATTAACGTCACACCTGTCTCAAGAGTTCCCTATTCTAGTGGCCTTCTATGATGGAGAAACTGCGTCAGTGAACAAGAGAGGAGCTACTGGTGCTATCTACCTGGCCTTCCATAAGGCCTTTGATACAGGCCACCACCACATTCTTGCCTTTAAAGTTATGGGTTTGTTGGATGGACTGTTAGGTGGGTAAAGAATTGGCTGGATGGCCATGCCCAAAGAGTCATAGTCCATGGATCAATGTCCAAGAGGACACCAGTAAAAAGTGCTGTCCCTCAAGGATGCATTCCGGCACCAGTACTCTTTAATATCTTCTTCTGTGTTGTAGACAGTAGGATTGAGAAACCTCTAAGGAAGTCTGCAGATGACACCAAGTCGAGTGGTACAGTTGGTATGCTGGGGGAAAGGATGCCATCCAGAGGGACCTTAATAGGCTTGAGGAGTGGGCCCATGCAGATCTTATTGAATTCCACAAATCCAAGGGCAAGGTGCTGCACATAGATCAGGGCAGTGCCCAATATCAATACAGACTGGGGGAGGAACAGATCAAGAACAGCCCAGATAAGAAGAACTTGGTGGTGCTGGCGGATGAGAGGCTGGACACTAGCTGTCAATGTGCACTCACAGCCCAGAAAGCCAATGGTGTCCTGGGCTGCATCCAAAGCACCATGGGCAGCGGGGTGAGGGAGGGGATTCTGCCCCTCTGCTCTGCTCTGCTCTGCTCTGCTCTGCTCTGCTCTGCTCTGGTGAGACCTCACCTGGAACACTGCGTCCAGCTCTGGGATCCTCTACAAAGGAAGGACATGGACCTGTTGGAATGAGTCCAGAGGAGGGTCACAAAAATGATAAGAGAGATGGAGCACCTCTCCTGAGAAGAAGGGCTAAGACAGTTGGGATTGGTCTCTAAAATCCCCATACTGGGTCAGCACTCACCCTCCCCTGTGGCCCACAAAGATTTCTGGGATGGGCAGCTAAAATCCCTGTATTTCTCTCAGTTCATCAGACCTTACTTCAGTGTGTGATGGCCAACCTGGGTGCAAGGCCTCAGAAAAGACTGGCTGCAAATTAAGCCAGTCCCCATCTGCAGGACTGGTGTCCAAAAGGGTTCGTAAAAGACTGTAAACCTGTTGTAGAGGCATAGAAAAGCTTCAGCTAAACAAATCAAAGGAGCCCAGCAGCTTTGATCTGGTACTACACAGACCACCATCATTGCAGATTGGTAGCTGAGAAGAGATGACACAGATGGGCTATGGAACATTGCATGGATTGTTTTGGTGACCTTCAGTGGTATGATGAATGGATGGTTGAAGCTTCTGGTAGCTAAAAGCCACCATGGTTGGTGGCTTCCCAAAATATTTTATGTTGTCAAAAAAGGATGTGTCAAAATCCATGAAACTGTGCAAACTCACAAAAACATTTCCAAATATATGATGCAAATACAGGAGGGATAAAAAAAAAGAAAGAGGAATATATGCCAGACTAAACTGAATTCTTTTCATGAGGATATCGAAGGATTGAGGAGAGCTACATCCTATTTGAGGAATTATTTTTACTCTCTTGATGTTGGTGGTTTTTTTACAATTCTGTATTGCAGATTCATCAATATGAAAAGTATTTTTACTTCTCTCTGGTTATTAATTATTATGGCATGCATTTCACTAGTTTTCTGACACCACCAGAGGACATATCAGGACTCTCTTGTTACAGCATTTCCTGTGCCCCATTAAAACTTCTCCCTTTCCAATGGGTACCTCTGTGCGGAATGGGAAGGACACTGCTGAGACCATGCTTAAGACTTGCTTGCTTTTTAGCCATTCAGTCTGAAAATGTGGCCTCAGCAGAGCTCAGGAAGGCCCTCCAGAAGCAGTGAGACATCCCATGCCCCAGCACACCGAGCAGGGTAGTTCAGGTCTGTCCTGCATGCAGTGAGAAGTTGGCTGTAGGGGAGAGGTAGAGAAGCAGACAGGAGGAGCAGCTCGCTGTCTTCAGAGGAACCACATGGAAGCTGGGTACACCGGGCTGTGGAGCTCCCTCAACTGAGCTTTGTGAGGAGGCAGCAGAGGTGGCAGTAACAGGTAGACAATTATGATTCCGGCAGAGGCAGATAGAACTGTTTGGATTTACAAAGAATGTCCTGATTCTTACCCTCAACTTGTCTGTTGTAGTTGTTTGGGTTTTTTTTTCTAGGTTGCTGTGTATTTCATAAATATATATATTAATGGATATGCTTATGACTCACATATACAAACATTCAATGCTACACCACACTATATAGGTGAATGGTTGGAAGATATGACACCCAACACAGCATTTATGTGTTCTGCTGCTTGTTTTCCTGTTCACACAGGTTTATTTTCTTTCTCTCTCTCTCTCTCAAGTTCAAAGTATATGACTTGAATAGCCCAGAAAAGAAGAGACATATCACTGAATATGTGCTTTGTTCAGCTTTGTGAGTATCTGGTTTCTCTCTGCCACAATTCACGCTCGTTAAGCCAAACAAACACTTACTGTACCTTGACAGTGGGACCATCTGGAGCTCATTCTTATAATTATTTTCAAACACAGACAGTCCTCCTCTAGCAAATGGGTATTTTAAAGCTTCACAGGGCATGTTTATTAGTTTTTGGGGAAACAAGTGTTGAGTTTCAGATAATTCTGAAAAAGACATTTTCATAATCATAACTGATAATCCTGATATAGAGAAAGTGTGAATGTGTGTGTGTGTGTGTGTGTGTGTGTGTGTGTGTGTGTGTGTGTATGAAGGGTATGGATATATAATCACATAGTGACCCACCCACAAGCTAGGAATTAGAGATGACAGTCAGGGATGATTGATTTTTCACCCTAATCGCTTGGAGAGTGTCTTTTTCATTGTAACTGTTTTGTCAATTCTTTGCAGGAATTGCATCTGGTATGGGGAATTAAAGACATTGAGACTTGAAAGGAATTGCACTGCAAATGCATTAGCATCAAGACTTATTTGCATCTAGATACATATTCTGATTGCATCTTTTATAGGTGGGTAGAGAACACAGTGTTTGTGGGTTTTATGGGGATGCACCGCGAGCTGATATTGCCCAGGCAGAATTTGGAAATCGATGTACTGAGTATAATCATATGCTTTTCTGCCTGACACTCTAGAAATGTAGGTTTGCTGGGTCTGATTTCCAGAAGTAACTAAGCAACTTAGAAGTCCATGATCAAAAGATCATTAAAAAACAGATTTGCAAAGGACCTGAAATAGCTAAGGAGATTTACAGACTGGAGATGAGTTAGGAACCGAGGTCACTGCTGCTTTTCAATACCTCACCGAATTGTCCTTTTAGCTGATCTGCAGCAGGTGACTACCCGTATATTTAGATGCTTGAATATCTTTGAAAATCTGTCCCTACATGTAGAAAACATCATCAAGACTTCAACACATTGGAATGATAAAATATTTATTTTCTCCCTAGGAGCTTTTGATAATTTCCTGTCCTCTGTCATCCTTATTTACTTGTTAATGAAGGACTGCTCCTAGGGACTGAAGAGGTGGGATTCATTTTGCTCAGTGTTAGACATTTCCACTGTATGTTTCATCAGCAGAGTTATTCCCCAATTCTGACGGAAAGTAAAAAGCACTACCTACACATGATTTATTTCACCTGTGTTAGATAGCTACATAAATACAAGGTGAATCATGCTTAGAGATGCTTCTTTCTCTCCAGTTCTCTATCAACAAACTCAAGAGAAGCAGCTCAGGTGTATATGTCTAGATTAAAGATACAACATCAGGAGAAGTACTATCAGCAGATCCAGGGAAATTGCTGTTATTATTTCCAACTACTTTGCTATGGAATACTGAGTCCTGTTCAAGAGGGATGGGGAGGTGAAAAAGGTCCAAAAAGGTGCTACTGAAATGGTCAATGGTCAAGGACGTAGAGTCGATGAATTCCAAGGACATGTTGTGGGAGACGACCATATTTAGCATGGAGAAGGGAAGACTAAGAAAAGATACCATGACACCTGACAGCTACTCAAAATGCAGTTGTAAAGATGGCAGTGCTAATCTCTTCTCTCTAGTGGCTAATGACGTAACAAGGGACGATAGCCACAAACTGCAGTGTGGGAGGTTCAGACTGGATTTCAGCAAAACAATTCTCAGTGTAAGGATTGTTTAGCACAGCAACAAGCTGTCCAGAGGTGTGATAAACTTCTCCATGTTGGGAGGCATTCAAGACGTGATTAGACAGAGCCCTGGCTGATCTGGCCTGGTAACAAGTTAGTCCCATGTTGGTGGAAGGCTGGCTTACAGATCTCCAGGTCATGTCACCAGCATGTCTTTAGCAGATACCCTTTTTAGAAGACTAAGGGAACAAAATCCTACCCCCTGTCAATCTGAGAAACAGCCTGAATTTGGTGGTGTTTGCAACTTTTCTCAAATGCTTACACTACCTGTCTCCCGGTCGTTTCTCATTCTTAATAGGCACACATGATCACTTGCATTTTCAAATCCCCTGGCACCCAGGGAAATATTCTTCTTTCAGCGAGACTGATGTGAAAAAATTAAATAGATATTCAACAAGAAATTGGTATTCAGGTTTTTTTCTTGCAATGACTGGAAATGCAGGGAACCGTAGGGACACTTTTGCCCATCTAAGAACCGTAGGGACACTTTGGCCCATCCCCATGAGAATTTGTAATTCTCACTGGCATTTTTGTTTATTCTTCTATTCTAGTATACAGGGGCAGCATAATGCACTGAGAACCCTTTTTTGCTCTGATGGATCTGCCCTATGGAAACTTGTTAAAATATGTAACAATTGTCTATAGTGGGATTTTTTAATTTGTGTTTTGTTTGGTATTTTAACTAACATTAAGAGGTGGGAAGTAGTTCTTATTTATTCACTCACTTGCATTGTAGATCTCTTGAGATTTTGCCGTCTGTTGCTAAGCTTACAGAGATAGGCATGTGTCATCTTGGGCTGAGAGTGATAAGTAACGTGTAGGAGAAAGCTTAAAAACTCATTTACAAGGTAATGGAAATTTCTCTGCTTCCTGAAATATAACAACTAAATATTTCAATCTTGTAAGTATTGACTTGGTAATGAATAACCTGCACCCTTCTTGTCATGTATTAGAGTGTTTTCTTAAAACTCCCTTGTGTTACACACACACATGCACACATAAAGACCTACTACAAAAATTTATGTTGAGATTCTCACCAGTCAAAATGCATTAGGGGCACTACCAGAGAGTTGTGAAAACCAGTTTCCTTTTTCCACTGATCAAGACTGAGAAATAAAATGCTTCAAACACTGGGAATATATTTGCAAGGTTTGTAAGCTTTGTTACAGATGCTTAGATAAATATAAAACTCTGAAACATTTCACTTCACTAATATGAGCTGTTATGCAAAGTCTGACTTCTTTTAAGCCAGTAATTGAAATGAGGTATGTGTGTGGAAGCTGGATAGAAATGTCACACTGAAAAGAAGATGAACAGCTAAAATGGAAGCTTCCTCAGATGCTAAATATTTCATTTCTACTCACGAGGATAGCTTTAGTGTACATCATTTAAAATTATTCCTTCTCTGAGGTCATGGTAATTTTGGAAGCACAGGAGCTCAGAAGCTTTCTGCTCATGTCTTTATGAAAGAGAAGAATCAAGCCGAAACAAGCCAAAGGAAGCCCAAACAAGCCAAAACATCAAAGGCAGGGTCAAGAACAGAGGGTGGCATGAAATCACACTAGAGGCTAAGTACGAAAGTTTACACCACTGTTCTATGGTTCTTCCTCTCCTTGACTCTGTTTTCCACAATTTTACTAATTCACTCAAGCTAAACAAATAGGATGCTCAGAAATTGATTCACTGGGAATCTCTAGGGTCTATAGCCCCATACCAGTGAACGCTGCTTTGTGCAGCAGCCTGGCAGTCACAGGATGAAGCAAAAGGTGAGCAGCCTTCCCTTCCACAACGCCCACCGGTCCCCACCACCTCACTTGTGCCATGCTTTTGGGAAATACGAGTGGATACTTATGGGTTTGTGTACTTTATGGACTAGGCTACAATGTGGAAAGGCTACAGTGTCTCAGAGAATGGTAAAAAATAAGGACCTTTGAATACAGTGCACAAACCACTGCAGAATAATATAGCTTGAGGGGCAAATTCATAACCCAAATATCTTAAGACTCCAACTACAAGTGGAAACAGAAACAAGTTTCCAAAAGGCCATTTGCAGCTTGTTTCAACTAAAATAAGGACAGTGGAGTAAATCTTTCTAATGCTGCCATTCTGTCCCTCTGGTGAAAAGATGTACTGAGTCCCAGGGCAGTTAATTTGTCACTCAACATCCCGGTCTACTTTAATTTTTTATGGGCCGAATTGGGACCAGCAGATCCACAGTTTTGGAACACCATACTCACAAGGAAAGGTGCTGTTTTCCGTGCTCAAGACTTCAATGACAGTTTATGCAGGAAACTAGAGCCACACAACTTTATGGCTGGAAAGGTTTTCTGGGCGTGTTTTGTTGCTGCATTATGAAAGCACAGTACCGTGTGTGAGACAGAGATTTCCATATGGCTGGGAAAACACCTTCTAAGAGTCAAGACTCACAACCTGGTATACAGGTAAATATCCAGGCGTATGTGGCACAATAAAATACTGGGTGGTGTTAGCTATGGTACCTGAAGCAGTCTTGCTTCTCTAGAGCTGAAGCAAACTGTCCACGATGGGACCAGGGGTCTGTTCTCTGCTGAAAAAATGCCACAGTCCCCAGTCATGCTGCTTCTCGACCTCAGCATGGTCCTGCAGAGCGAGTGTGAATGACTCACTCTCACCATGCAGCTGGGAAGCAAGGCAGGCATAAATCCTGCCTCCACTGAAATCACTGGCAGGTTGAAGGGAGCAATTTATAATTGACCTGGGTACGTCCAGAATTCCACACTACCCAATTTTTAAACAGTTGTAATTTGCAAATGTAGAACTCAGCCCTGCTGTAAACAGAAACAAGGCACACAGGCAAAATAAAAATCAGAGAAGTTGTGTTCATCTGCAACAGTTCTAAATTTTGCTTCTGGATTTTCATGGTTCCAAAACTGTAATGGCTAGAGAGTTTGTGCATTTTAACATTCATGAGGCGGATACCAGTATGTAGCATGAATTAATCCATGAAACAATTATACCTTTACTTCTTTAAAACACTATATGCTAGTGTGTGTATGTGAGACAGAATATGAACATGTGCCTTCACCAGCTAGATACTGATATTCAGCAGCCTGGCAGCCGTAAAAATCAATTTCTGTGCAATGGTCACCTTATATCTTCTAATTTCATGAAAGTTCTTGGACTGTGGATTCATATTGATTTCTTTATACTATTTTAGGTTTTATACTTAGGAATTGATTTCAACAGTCATTTAGAAATATATATCAGTAAAACTGAGTAAAATCTATACAAGCAGATCTTCTTTAACACAAATTAGCCCTAATATTTCTCATTGATTAAGTATGACAGATATGCAGTTTTACTGTTTGTCATCATGCAAGGGAGAAATGTAGTAGGGCCTTTATGAATTACAAGAAATGAGAAAATGCCATAAATCCTTGGACTCCTGGATAACTATTACATTAAGTTTTGCACAGAATCAAGTGAAATGATGAAAAGTTTCATTTAGTATAACTCTTGTAATGGTGTTATGGTTGAAAAACGCACACTGTAGCATGCTGTGGTAAATATGACATCAGCCATGAATATATCTTCTCTGTATTAAGGCCATCTCCTGAATCTGTTCTATGTTATTTACATGGGACACTAAAACTGAAGAAATGGCAGGCATTCAGAATGAACCAGAAGAGGAACTTCAGAAAATGTGAGCAATACCCTTTCTGATAAAAAGTACAACATAGTGGGTGTATATACCCAAGTTCATCAAGATGATTCCTCCGAACTTCCAAAGGGATTTAGAATTCTTTGTTAGAATCTGAAGCCTRATGATTGCAACTCTGATCTAAAACAAAATATTGAGAGGTTGGGCATTTTTTAATGCCTATGAGGAGACCAAAGGAGGTGTGTTAGTGGATGGTTGTGAGTTTCTTAAAATGAGATGTTTTTAGGATGTTTCAAGCTACACTAGCCAAAAGTAAACAACACTGGTTTAAATCTGTAGGACAATATGAACACATAGGGAAGAGTCTAACTGCATTTCTTTATGTAAAAAAAAAAAAAAAAAATTAAGTCCCCTTAGTTGGTGTGTCATTCTGGAAGTAAAAAACTTGGGATTAATCTGGTCATACATAGATAGTTTGAAGTGTTGAAATCTCCACTTCAGGCAGTCACACTGAACTCTTTCTCTAGTCTTAGAAGGAGCAATTCTTCACGGAGAAATCTAAGCATGAGTTGCTCCAGACAGTCCTATATCTCTCCATGGACGTCAGGTAGCTAGTTCAGATGGAGATACCTGAAGTCCAGTGAGGTAGATTATTCCATTTAGATCTGAAAGTGCCTTATTTACTTTCACTGAATTTCCCTAAACCCCTGAAAGTCTGTTACTGCCATATCCTGGAATTCCTCATTTCTGTTAATCTTAGACGTTAAGTACACCTCACCCTGGGCTGGATTCATGCAAGGAATGCTGTTCAACAGTCAAATTTAGATAACTGCATGTGCATGCTCATAGACAGCAGACATCTTAGCCAGTAGCAAAGTCCAGAGAATGATTCAATCATTCCCTAGAAGGGAGAGGTATAAAGATTGCCCTCACATAGGTATTGAGCATCTTCTTAAGTACTGGGGAGTACCCATCTGATGTCCAGCTGCTGCTTCTGCAAGGCAAAATCTCCCTGATGTCCTGTGTCCTACTTGACAGCCCTGTGCTGACATCTTGGATATCCTAGGGCATTACAGGAGGCATTAACCAGTACTGTTTAAGTAAATGAATCCCACACTCAGATATTTAGGGTTAACTGAACTATATGGTGTACAGGATGATAAATTGTCTGTGAGAATGATGTCAGACATTTAACTTTCTCTTGCTCTTTTGAGGTCTTCAGTTTAAATACTGTCACAAAAGTGTGGCATCATCCACTGTGTAGGCCTCATTCATCTATTCTGGCTCACACATAGCTCTTCCCAGGCCAGAGTAAACCAGGAACAACATTTAGTGGCTTCAGTAAGGATGGACCAAAATGTTAGTAACTGGCTGACCACCTCTGAGTAAGTGCAGTAGGAAGCTGCTGCTCCCCTGCTCTTTAGGACTGGTACCTGTGTTTAGCAGAGATGCCACTAAACATCTGAACAGCTTCCTAAGAGATGCTGGGTTCTACTGTCATTTCTGACACTTTCATGTACAGGCTGAGGTGACCTTGTTTCTTAAAAATGTGTCTAGTTCCACAAAAGATGAAGGGCTTGATGCAGAAATTATTAAGTGGCATTCAGTGTGGCATTAAGGTGCCCAGAGTAGATAATCAAGATGACTCTATCTGACCTTAATAGTCTCCAAAGCCTCTGAGCAGCTCATGGGTGAACAGCAGGTTAAAATACACAGATGGCTGTGAGTAGAAGTTACTCTTTGACCTTCAGCTCTGTGTGAGCCATGCATCAGGGTTATGGCAAAATTCATCCTAGTACAAGACAAAAAGATTTGTGTGGGACAAGACACCATGTGTTGATTAAACCAGCAGAAAAGCTGTAAATCGCCTGCTTCCCTCTAGAACAGAAACTGGTTGTTTCGGGGGTTTTTTTTGTTTATTTGTTCGTTTGTGCCAGGTCTGTTAGTATATATATTGCTGCAGATGGAAAAACTATTTCCATCTCTTTTAGTCCCTGTTTCATTACTGGGAGCACTGGAATCCAATACCAGCTGCCCAGAGGCAACACTTTACTCAGCTACTGAGTGAAATGTCGCCTCACATCAGCTCACATATCAACCTCAGCTGAAAGAAAACTCCCTCACTGAGAAGCTGTTCATACATTTCCCGAAGTGTTCATGATGTATCTTTCCTGAGAAAGTTATTAGTGGTGCAAAAAGCATAGTATTCGTAAGTCAGTCTATGGAATGATGCCAATATGCCAAACTAGTTTCCACATAACCCAGTCCTCCTCCTCACGATTATTCCTGTTAATCTTGTTATATTCCCTAGCAATGAATCAAGAACTCATAGTGCCAGGTACTATACAAACATAGAATGTAAAGATGTCTCCAAGGCACTCAGAACTGGCAACGAGAGCCAACAGAGGTTACAAAAAAGTATTGATGAATAGGAAGAAGAATTGGTTGTGTCTTTGGCCAGGTGGTTTGAGCACACCAGTAGTCAGTGTGAAGGTTTGGTGGGTCTGATGGGAAATAGGAGCTTATGAAGGCGCGAGGGAGGGATGCTGGAGGCCTACTACTCTAATGCACCACAACTGCCCCAAATGCAAAGGACAGCAGGTACAAACGTATGAAAACACACACCTGAAAAGTGTCCAGGTGAGGAAAGAATGCTTGCCACAGGTGAGTGTCTGGTGGTAACTGAGATGACTTTTCAAAACAAGGGTGAAAGCAACCATTAAAGAAGTCAGAAAAGATAAGTAGGCTGGGTTGCTGTAGTATCAGAAAGGCRCCTGTCAAGGATTTTAAAAAGAGAATTACATAGTCAGTAATAGGAATATCATCTCCTTTTTAACTCCATGGAGATTGGGTGCTGGCAGGGAAAGACACTATTCAGCAGAATAAAGAAAAAAGGAAGGTCGGTGGTGGAGAAAAGATGGGAATTGCCCAAAGGAGCTTCGGTTACCTGGAAACCTTCAAGCAACTAATAAAACATTGCTGCATCCAAAAATTGATTATTTTCCATCAATCTGTTCATAAATACTGGCGTTTCTCTTTCTTCTATTTATAGGTATGCTGGGAGCACAAAACAGGCACACAATTTATCTTTAACAGCCTTGTATCACAGGCACACGCTGTTACCCTACCCTGCAAGTTTTATGAGAGGAAGAAATTCTGCCTGCAACAACCTTGTTCAGGGTGCCTCTTCTGACAAGAAGTACCCTGTCCCTTCCCAGAGAGGTGAATCACTGCAAATAGTACGTTTGTGAGCAAAAGTGTGCTGAGTGCTGGGCTAATTCTTTGCCATGGATGAGAAGGTTTCCAAAGACAGGGCTTGCCTCTGTCTCCCAAGGCTGGCCCAGAGCAGCTGAATATCTGACTTGTTCTCTTTTGTGATTTCATACAATTCTTTTGGGATTAAATCTTTTGCATTCAGCATACCTTCTCAGTGTCTCCTCCATTGCTACCTGGTTGGCTCCTCACCTTATTTTAGATTCATTTTACCAATGGATTTTGACTTTTTGAAGTTTATTTTGTCATAGCGTAATGTCTTCTTTCTTCTGGGCTGCCTTCCAAACATCTCTTGTTGAAATTGGCTCCTAAATTTTAATTAAAGGAACATTTTGTTTGGCCCATAAATTAAAATGTTCTGAATTCTTTTATGTTTTTCCTGTCCATTTCAAGGCATCAAGCCAAACAAGAAACACTGAATGCTGTCCAGACATATCCTTTTCTCTTTCATCTTTCTTCTCTGCTTGAGTTCCTCCTCCAGGAGATAGACCTCCAGCTAGCTGTGTTCTTGCCACAGTCCTGTGACATCCCATTGGAAGTACTCTCTCCAGAATGAGCGACCTCATGGCAGGGCAGTGACATCAATGAGAGCACATCAGGACATTAACTGAGTGGCAACCTGGCCTTCGCTGTTCTCCTTCTGAGCTCCTGGACTGAAAGACAGGTGTGGGCTTGCAATGTCATACACTTTTGTCAGCTGAGTTGAAGTTGTGTTAAACATTTGATCTCACTCACAGGAGATTAGACATTGGGATAAATCAGTTTCCTGATTTTTAAAATATTTGTAAGAAGCTAGATTTGAAAGAAAAAAATGACAAACAGCAACAACTCCATCTCCCATCCTCTTTCCATCTATATTTGTTGGGCATCTTTAGCTGAGTGAAAGAGATTCTGTAAGGAGTATACAAACAGCTAAAAGGTCAAAGCACATCCACACACAGGATAACAACCGGGGCAAAACCCAGTACAGCTCCCAGCCCCCTTTGCTGCTGCACAGGCACCACCTCGCAGGAGAAGAATTGGTCTCTGCAGCCTCAACTCACATTATCAGCGGTGTTGAGTCTCACTCTTTTCCCTTTTTTACTTCTTCCGGAGGATTTTATACCTTCTCACAATGYTGGGTTTTTGTCATGAACCCTTGAGTTGGTAGTGACCCCATCCCAACTGCTCTACCTCTGCTCGTGTCACCTTTGTGTCCTTTCTTGTCTCTGTTCTGCAGATGTCCCATGGTTCCTCCTGATGGTTGTGCCACACCCGCAGCATCCTGAGCTGTGGCTACACCACCAGGAGCTGGGCTCTGGGGCCTTAGATGCAGGTGGTTGACCCTGGCAGTGGGGTGAGGAGGTGGCAGCCAGGGTTGTAGACAGAGGTTTGCATGTCCAGTTTGTGGGAGTGAACCTCCATCTGCAGTGTGTGGCTGAGTCAAAGCCTGGATTTTCCATATGGAAGAGCAATATTCTGTATTTATTCTAACAAAGAAGAGTTTACATCCTGACATAAGGAAGGCAATGGCATATGCTAATGAAATGAGTTTCAAACATCCTCAATCCAAGTCTTCATCGCACCCAAACCATTATCCCTTCTCCTTGCTCTCTTTCTTCTCTGTTTCTAAAGTTTTGTTATGTAACACAGAATGTCAGATTCCCTACTAGCACTGTAAACTTCAGTGACTCCACAATGGAAACCAGTCTGGCCCAGTTTGTAGAGTATGAACATGGCTTGGCAGTCACTGCCAACTGGGCAAATGTTAATGGTTTTAGGGATGAGTCACAACACAGACCACAGAAGGACCTGAAGAGGAGGAGAAGAATGGTTACATTGAGCAGCTGGTGTCATAGTGATTGACTGGGTTGGGTCCCACCAGATTTAACCCGTGAGCTTCAGTGACAAAGCACTCCTGGCTCTCAAAGGCATGGCTGAGATAAGATTGTCTCTGGACCTTGATCTCCAAGCCATGAAGGCTGGGATGCCACCTGAGGCACTGCCAGAATTGCTTCTTCTGCCAACGTCACAAAAAATGGCCTAGATTGGATTAGGGTTTAAAAACCCCTAGGTTTGGAAAGTTGGAACTTTGGAAGTTTGGAAAACTTCAATTTTGTTTGGTTCTACTAAACTTTTTGGAGTGACAGTGATGAAGGTACCTATTGAGGTCAAGACAGTGTGTCACAATGTGATGTTAATTTTTGAGGAGCTTCAGAAAACACGACATAATAAATTACATACATAATTTGTATCTACTGAGAGAGGCCAGGTCCCTGCAGCATCACAATGCCTGTACAGAACAGAAGTGAAATAAAGCTGCATACTTTAATTTTGGGAATTTCCATGCTTTGCAACTTCCAGATTTTTTCATACCTTCATAATATCCCTGCTGGGGTTGTGCAGCACTGGGGAGCCCATTATCTGCTCTACCGTTCATGCTGGCTCCTGCCCAGCCCAAATGCTTGTGTGACAGGGGCAGAGTCTTCAGATCCTTTTATTGTACAACTTGTCTCCCCACTCAGCTGTAGCTGCTCAAGACCTGAGGAGGAGGGGACCCTTTGTCCCCTCTTGGAGAAGCAAGTGTGCCAGGATAAGCCAAAGGGAGTGCTACGGCTATTCTAAAGCTGTCCAACAAGATTCATCAAGGTCCATGAGCAGGGATGAGTTGCACCTAACCACCAAACCTCAACATCAGACCTTTCAAATAATTGTCTCCTTAGCAATCTTAGTGAGGCATTATAACTCAGCAAGCTGGAAATGCTACCTTGAGAGAAAGTTTTGAGCCCATCAGTCATTGCTCTGCCTGAAGGTCAGCAAATGTTAACCAAATTGTGCCCTGCACTCCCTTTCTCCATGCAGTATCCATCCTAAGCCACAACCCTCAATGGCAGGTGTTTACTATAGTGTTCACAAGAATTGTACAGCTATTTCCATATGCCTTTATGAGGAAAGCTTTATTCCTCCAGGAGACTCTTCCTTACCAGATTCTGTCTAAGACTTGATGGAACCAAAGAAAGAACTGACAGCAAAAGTACAGTGCTTATACCAACACAATAATGTGAATTGAAAGGAATAATTTGAATCGCTGTAAAATAAAACAGGAGTCATAAAATGCTGTGAATGTGTAAATACACATACACATATGGACACATATATAGACACATATACAAAATCATGGAATTGTTGAGGTTGGAAGGGACATTTGCATTTCATCTGGTCCAACCCCATGGCTAACACTAAGGTTACCTACAGAAGGCTCGGGACATTGTCCAGCAAGGTTTTGAATATCTCCGAGAATGGAGGCTCCACCATCTCTCTGGGAAACCTGTTCACGTTTTCAACCACCCTCACAATAAAAAAACCCAAACGTTTAAATGAATTTTCTTGTATTTCCATTAGTGCCCATTGCCTTTGGGCCTGTCTCTGTGTGCTGAGAAATCTGGCTCTGTCATCTTTACTGCCTCCCATCCAATATTCACACATAATGATAAGATATTCTTGAGCTTTCTCTTTCCCAGGATGAACATCCCCAGCTCTCCCAGACCCTACTTGCACCACTCCCTTACTCATTTTCACGTGCTTTACTGAACTCATCCCAGTATGTCCAGGTCTCTCTCACAGTGGAAAGCCCAGCACTGAGCCCAACACTCCAGATGTGCCTCACCAGACCTGAGCAGACACAAAGGATCGCCTTCCTTGACTCGGTGGTGATGCTCCTCCTGGTGCAGTCCAACCATCTGGTTTATCAACCAGTTCTCCCAGTTTTGTCATCTGCAATTTTGCTGAAGTTGTGCTCTGTCCCATTGCACAGATCATTAATGAGGATGTTTAACCATGTTGGCCACAGTGTCGGTCCCTGGGGTACAGAGTTAGTTACTGGTCTCCAGCTGGGCTTCACATTGCTGATTGCAAGTGTCTGAGCCCAGCAGTTCAGCTGGTTTTCAGTGCTCTTCACTGTTCATTTATCTAGTCCATGCTTCATCAGCTTGTCAATGAGGATGTTATGGGAGAGTGCCAAAAGTCTTGCTAAAGCAAAAATAAACAACATCTACTGCTCTCTCCTCATCCATCGAGCAAGTCATGTCCCTGTAGAAGGCCATCAGGTCAGTCAAGCCTGATTTCCCCTTTGTAAATGCATGCTGTCTACTCCTAATCACCTTATCGTCCTTTATATATATAAATATACAAACACACACACACGTATATATACACATATACATACTCATATATATATTAAACATGGCAATTCAAATTATTCCACACGTACATATGGTCCAAATAATCCAAAAGTGCCTAGGCCTTAGACATCATTGCAGAAAATTCTTTAAGAAAATTTGCTTACCCTAATATGTATAAAAAACTCAAAAACCCAACAACAAAACAAACCAGCTAACAAGGGTTTAGCGTGAGTAAAAAAAATGGGCAAGACAATGAATCTAGATAAATCTAAAGTATGCCAGCATCCAGAACAGAATATTCTAGCTGTCCCATCTAAAGGAGACACCACATGTGAACCATGAGTTGCATTCAGAAGTTAGTGCCAGTAGAAGGATCCAGACCCAGGAGATGCTAGCTCTGCAGGAGGTGCTTTGCTCTGACATCATTGGCAACAGCTTTGCATAGCAGCAAGCTTCGAGTCTGAGCTGCTATTTGCAATGTTATTAATCTTTTCTTGGGGTGTATTTGTCTTGGTTATAAGATAATGAATTCTCTAGATGGTACCAGAAGATGATGGCAGCACGCCTTTTCTCTGGTACAAATGCATGCACAGATTAATATCTGTGCATCTCTTTCAAAATTGGAAAGGTTATACGACTGCAAAATAGACTCAGATTTTAGTGTTCCGGGATTCAATCAGAAGATACGGTCATTCTTATTGTTGCAGATCCCTAAATTCTTGAAAGATTCCTTGACTTTTTGGGTTTCACAGACTTAGTGATTTCTCCAGGATTTTGCATTGGCATCAGTCTCCAGATGCTCAGATAAGCACGGATGAGTGCACCAGAGCTGGTCACTCTGCTCAGCTGCATATCTGCTGACACCCTGGAACACAGTCTGCTCCTTCTGCTGAAACTCCTGTGTTTCCTCTCTTCCAAACTGCATACAAAATGCAATCCAGTTCAGTTATGCCTTTCTTTACAGACCATACAAGGATAAGTACCCTCCAAACTTCCAGGCCTGTCATTTTTCATTATCGCTATCAGAGCAGGCCCTAGAATCTAGGAGTGTTCTGCTCACTGTTCTGATCTGAACCTAAAACAGAAAACTGCTCTAAATCAGGATGCTGGTTTGTGGCGATGAGAGATGGCCAAGGTCAAGCTGGGAAGTCAATCTGCAGGTCACCATCATGTCCAGGGAACAGCAGACACTTTCCTGGGGACAGCAATAGGCTAAGGCCAGACCAAGGCATGGGCATGTGGGTGGGCAAGACTTGGTGGAGCCCATGGCCAAGCAGGGAGGGATTGGGAGCTGGAGACTGGCCCTGCGCAGGGTCATTGGGGCAGGGACGGATGGTTCTGGGGAGCTGACATGGGATCCTGGGCCCTGGGCAGGGTGGGGGGAAACCTGGAGTGGGGATCAGGGCCACCAAGACCTACTAGTGCAGTCAGGACACTGACATACACGTCTCCAGACAATCCCGGAGAACAAAATACTGTGTTCTGATTTTCCTTCTGCTTTCCAAAATACTGTGATGATTGTTTAATGGTAATAACCTAAATTAAGTCAATTAGGCTAAAATTAAAGGAGTACCTTAAATGACAGGAGAAAATTATTTACCTTATTCTACTGCCTGAGGACTCCTAAATGCATCACTAAGTAAATACATTTAAATGCAGCTGACAGTATTTGCAACAAGTGTAGACACGAAGAATGCTGATGAGTGCATAAATAATTTCATTTCCATTCAGTCATTCCTAGTGAAGGAAATGCTGCAAGTGAACAATTTTTACTTTGCAGGCTTAGACTTTACCCACATCAAAAACCAACAGAGAAATGAACTGCCTTTTATCAGCCCCCCCAGTCTGCCTGTGAGGGTGCAGGAGCAGAGCAAAGCTCTGCTCAGCACTGGCATTGCGGAGCTCTACAAATCTTTTTGCACATGGGAACAGTACTCACAGGACAGGCTTTGCATCCATTAGCCTGGTTGGTTTGCTTGGGTTTTGTTTGTGAGTTGAATCTGTGTCAAGGGAAAGTTTTGGCAGTAACAACTCAGCTGCCTATGTCCTTTGGAAAGCTTTATTAAAGACAAAAATGTGGAAATGGGAGCTAGAACTCCCATCTGGCTTCAGAGAATTCAGCTTGAAAAAGGTATATTGCCAAACTAGCCCATCTTAAAATATTGCAAATGCCAAAACTCTTCTTTTTGTCAGTAAACACTTTAGGACTGGACCTGGGATGTTTGCAGCATTATAATGAAGAAATTTAAAAATAATTCAGGTGGTCTAGAGAAAAGGTGCTTTCTACTTCCATCCTGTCACTCTGCACATGAATTACCAGGGATGGGGATGGATCCTCCTTTCCAGAGCCTCTCATGGCAGAACTGTGTTTCAAATGGAAGGAGGAGTTTCTTCCCTTCATTTTCCCACCTACACCTGCATCTCAACTGTTAAATTGTCAGTGGGAAAGAGAATCATGGAATCATAGCATAATTTTAAGTTGGAAAGGACCTCTAAGATCATCAAGTCCAACCGTAAACCTGGCATCACCACGTTCACCACTAAATCATGTCTCTAAGTGCAACATCTACACACCTTTTAAATACCTCCAGGGATGGTAACTCAGTCGCTTCCTGGGTAGCCTGTTTCAATGCTTCACAATCTCTTCAGGTAAGAAATTTTCCCTAATATCTAATCTAAACCTCCCCTGGCACAACCTGAGGCCATTTCCTGTTATCCTGCTGCTTGTTACCTGGGAGAAGAGGCCGAGCCCCACTTGACTTCACCCTCTTTTCAGGCAGTTGTAGAGAGTGATAAGGTCCCCCCTGAGCCTCCTTTTCTCCAGGCTAAACACCCCCAGCTCCCTCACTCACTCACTCATCATTCCCTAGATGCTTTACCATCTTTGTTTCTCTGCTTTGGACATGCTCCAGCAATACTCAGGAATACTCTGAAAGGTAATGTTTTCTCCAAGTGGAAGCAGGTCATTCTGGTAACAATTGAGTTTGAAAGGAGTGTCATTTCCAGAGGTATTTGTTTAGCACTGCTGAGGCTATACTTGTGTCCAGTTCCAGGCTCCCCACTTAAAGATGTTTAGGGAGAAGCAGGACATTCCTAGATTTCAGTGCCAGCTCTGATACTGATAATGACGAATGACAAGCATGAAGATTCAGAGCCTACATATTCCTGTATGGTGTGTAAAGAAAGGCATAAATATAACCAAAAAGGATGACATTTTGCATCCCTCATCACCACAGAGACAACAGACAATGGAGGAAAAATGTGTCTATAAACATAAAAATATAGACATTTGTGTGCCATATAATGCTATCAAAGCAAGTAAATAAAATTTGTTATTGCAGTATATAAAAAGTGAAGGTTTGAATTACTGTTATTAGAGTTGATGCACATTCCTTTCAGTCATTTTTGTTTTAAGAAGATACCAATCATGACTGTGTGCTCTAGTTACTGAATGCTAAGGAAAAAAATGAAGAAGTACCCTGCAATCTCTGAAACACGTAATAACAAATACACGAAATGTGTATTCAGCTAGGGCAATGCTTTTCAAGGTGGGGATAGATGGATCTCACCTAATCTGTAACACAGCATTAAGGACCTGGATATCCAAACCTAGTTTTACAGGGCTCAAGAAACCCCAAAAAACCTTGGTGATGATTCAACCATAGTTTGGCATGTACATATGTAAGACATGAACTGAAGGGACACTGTTTTGAACAGGACACAGACAGGACTTCATAGCCTGCATCCTCAAAGATCTTTTTATGTGCTCAGAGTCTCCTTTGCATGTCACTGGAGTTTTCACCATCACCACTCCTCTAAACACATAGGCAGCGAAGGTTTGGAGAAGGCTCACACAAACAGGCCTGAACCCTGACAACTTATCCTTGGAAGTTTTCAAGACCCAGTTGTATGAAGTCCTGGGCAGCTTAGCCTGACCTCAAAGTGACCCTGCTGTGAGCAGGAGGTTGGACCAGAGACCTCCTGAGATACCTTGTAACCTGAATTACTCTGTGACTCTGTGGCTACATGGGGTATGGGAGGCCTGAGCATCTAACTGGGCATCCGACTATACTACAGCATGTTCTGTAGTACAGACTAAATACCGCAACCTCCCCTTGGGGCTGTTACACTCCAGGTTCTTTGTTATATTGGTAGCGAAGGATCCTCCATGGATCTCTCAAACTTCTCCCCAACCATCTTGAAGTGGGATCACTTAAGTCTTGAAATCGAGGATCAGGTTTCTCTTAGCCACAGTAGATGAAAACCAACAAAAAACCAACCAGAAGAGTAAACTGCAAGAGATCAGAGTGCCCAGAGTGCCCAAACAACAGTGGGTGTTCTGTTTAGTTTATTTTAACATCTTTGACTGCCTGGCAGTATAGGTAGGAAATACCTTAATCATGTATGTAAAGGAATCTGTACTGGGAGGTTATACAGCCATAATAATAAATATATAAGAGCAATGTCATTAAGTATTCTAGCAGGATTTTGGGAGGTTAGGAATACAAAGAGGAATTAAGGTGAGGTTCAGTCTGGAAAAATAAAAGCTAAACACTGAAAATCTGAGCTGAATAAAAGCATAGTAGTTATTGGAAGGGCTCACTATCAAATGAAAGTAACAGATGAACTAGGAGTATTCGAGTGAGAACAGGACAATAGGACAATCTAAAGTCTCTCCAACCTGTGTATTGCTGTGATCCTCTTTTCCCCTCACATTATTTCTTCTTCCTTTCTCCTGTCTCCAGCTGCTCTGTGTTGGGAAAAAAAATGAAGAATGATGCCTTGTCCAGCCAGCATTACACCTTCTGTAAAACTGTTGTGAGCCTTGGACCAGAGAGGAAGCTAAAAGCAGTGGGTAAGCAGTTCAACACTTGAACTTATCACAAGGTACAAGTAAAAGAGGGTGCAAATCCTGTATTTCTCCAACAGCAAAATTATAAAGAAACAGCATGAGGGAAGAAAGTTGCCTTATGTTGTGACTATCTTCTCTACGCTTTTGTGTATGTTTGCCTTCTTTGTCTTGAAAAAAGAGTTACAGCAAAATCAGCACATTTCAGTTAGCCTTTGGACTTCTCTCCAAAAAGTCTAGTAACTTCTAGCCTTAGTGATGTAGAGAAAGACTGTCAAATAAGATCATTTTTTCTTACAAAATTTCCTTGAGCTGAAGGTAAAAAAGGAAAACAGTTTGTAAAACAGATCCATAAAGCATCAAAGGAATTAATCTTTTTATTCTTTCCTGCATCTGTAATAAAAGATTTGCAGTACTTCAAAGGTCTTCGAGGACTGAGCTTCCTGTTCTCAAACCCCAAGCTTTGTTTCCTTGTTTAATGCAGTGCAATGACAGCACTGTGTTTGTAACTCTCCTCTTTATTCCATTAAATACAAAACTAAACGAGTCCCCACAGGTTGTCTCTTACACATTCAAAAACATCTGGTACCAGGCAAGGAGGGCAAAGAAAAGGAAGAAGAAATTTTCAAAGTTTTGATAAAGGTGAAAAAGCATCCAGGGAGCCTGAAGTGCAATACATTCAGGTGTGAAAGAAAAGCCAGTTTCATATGTGTGAGGAGAAATTGTGAAGGGAAGGTGTTATGATATTGCAGGCAGTTGCAGATGTCAGGCCTGAAACACACACCAACACAGTAATACCAGGATATTTGATCTGTTTATCCATGTTTGTCTGTCCACTCACCAGCCAGGGAAAGTATCCAGCCACTCCCACTCCCACTCCAGTTGCAGCCCAACCCTCACAGCATGATCAGGACAGCAGGTTTGGATGTCTGTATTGCTCCAGCCACCATCAGCATATCCCCCAGACACCACCTTTCATGGAATTTGCACATCTCGTCATCCCTTCCATAGAATTATGGAATCATAGAATCATTTGGGTTGCAAAGAACCATTAGTGGTCATAGAATAATGGAATGCTTTCGTTTGTAAGAGATCTTATATATCATCTAGCTCCAACCTCCCTGCCATGGGCAGGAACACCTTCCATTAGACCGCATTGCTCAGAGCCTCATCCAACCTGAGCCCTCCTGGTTCTTGACCCTCCTTTTGAAGCATGTCTCTCTCTTCTCAGACTCCATCCTGCCTCCAGTTACACAACCTGCCTCTGAAGCCTGTTACTCCCTTGGTGACAGTGCTGTCACCTCAATAGACAAACTTGGTATTTTTGACTCATTTACCTGGTTATTCTTGGCCTCGCATGGCACTGCTGACATGGTCATCTCTTGGCACTGCTGTTGGTCTCACCCAGCTCCACTCCACAAAGGTCCCCAAAACCAATGACCTGCAGAGTCTGAGTGTTTCTCACATACCCAGCCTTTACCACCCGTGTAGTCTGGACATTCATCTTGGCACTGACACTGCTTCACCTTCTCGTTCTGGTTTTGGCCTAGCCTGGCAGCTTGTCCTCTCACATCCAGGAGCTACAATTAATCCCTAAGCATGCCTTCTGCATAACAGTGTGTGTGCCTAATGAATCCTCTTTTCTGGTATGAACACCAGGGGCAGCAACTGGAAAAAAATCTTCTGCTGAATTGTACTTAAGGAGCAACCATGGAAGTCTGGACAAAGTAATGAAGGTACTTGGGACAAATTCAGAGAAGAAAAGGGTTAAATACAAGGACTTGTCTCTGAAAATGTACTGAATGAAAGGTTTTCCCCTGGCTGCACACCGCCTTGAAAAGGCTGGGTATTTTTAACCTGACCTTCACAAATAGGCAAATAGGATCATGAGGGAGTGAAAAATTATGTTGCTTTATTTTCCAACTCTCTAAGGCTTGGATTAAATATCTCGTAGATATTTAATCCAAGCATCAAAAACTATTAACAGGACAGAGGATAGGTGATAACTTACGACTAAAGATTTTAGGAGGTTTTAATGACACTAATAAATTGAAACTTTTGAAACTGGCTTTATATCCTGAACATGTGAGATTTATGAAGTTAAATATGTTTGTGCCTGCATTTTATACTGAAAAGGACCCAAGCAGAGAGGTTACAAATGGCATATCAGAAGTGTCTGAAAACAGCTGTGTTCCTGTGACTGCCAGAAGACCATGGTGTCCAGCTCCGGAGAAACGTGTCGATGACCCACTTGGACACACTGGATGTCACTGAAATCAGCAAGACTTGGCTAGAGGATTCCTCTTCAGCTCATTTCTGCAACCACTCTCATTTTATGTGCCTTTGTTTTTTGATATGAGTGATACCAATGGCCTCACTGGAAATCCYGACTCTTTTGTCATTGGAAGCTAGAATAGACAATGCACTTGAGACCAGATCTGGACAAATGCAATCTGAATGGCTGTGACTAAGAAAATCAAAACAAATGAATTTGCAAAATGCTTTTTCCTCAGGTATTCCAACTGTAATAGCCTCGTGATTAAGTCTAAAAGTTCCCCAGGCAGAATAGTGAGAAAAAAGTAAAAAAGGAAATCTAAAATAAAATTAAACATTTCATTAGGGGGAAGACACGTAATTTGATTAAACTCAATATGTTATTCACCTACATTAGTTTTTAATTTCAGTGAGGAAAGAAAGGAAGAAAAAAATCACTTGGATTTGACCCAAAACACTGGTAAAGAGATAGATTGAATAACACACTGAATCGGAAAACACATCAGGGAGGACCAACTCTGCAGTACAAGTCTAGCCAGAGAGTGATACTCAGACCATGAAGTAGGCTAGAGACCACATATGCACCGTACTTTTACAGGTCAATCAACCCTTTAACCCAATTTTACCTGGGTGCACCAAATCTTGATACAGACAATGGGAAGAACTAATTTTAGGGATTAAATAACATACCCATAGTAGGTGCCCATAATATATCCCTCAGTGTCCAGAAACTCTATTATCAGGATTTTTGCATTTCTAAAAAAATTATTGCAAAGCATAGAGAATATAACAGGGGAATAATATAGCACTTTGCAGTGTATCACAAAGAGGTTTTTCTTAAGCTAAAAGTATATTCGTTTCCTTAAATACTTTTGCAATTATTTTGCTATAATGCATAATACACACCTGAAATCCCAGTTTAATTACCACTTTTATGTTAAAATTTAATTCTTTATCTATAAAATACCGTGAGGCCTCCTGATTGTATTTAATATCCTCACACCGATGCTCTGCATGTACCCTGAGCAACACTCACATGAAGCAATGCTGCGTTACCACATCTCATGCGAAGGAAATGAGATTCCTTTTTTAATTTAATCTCAGTTCTGTTTAATTAAAGTCTTGAGAATTGTTTTGCTTTTGAAATAGAGGTTTTTGGATAAATCATTTGCTATGAGTTCGAATTGTGGACAAGATATTCTAGGCTATGAATAAATTTCCAAGTGCTGGCAGGACCAAAATGTTAAAGAGTTGGGTGACAGGGATGACAAAGAGCTTCCTTATTTCTCCCTCGGAAGAGCTGTAAAAGGAAAGAATTTGTGGTTTTTCTCTGGGTATCTTCGCTATTCATCTTACATGTATGGGTTTGGGGATGAAGACTAATGGAAGAATTGTTTATGCTTCTCATTCCTCTTTCATATTTTTTTCATTTGCATTATTCCTGAATAATTTTCTGCCTTCAGACTAGTTAAGTAAGAGTATTTGATCTAGGAATCTAGTGGAGGACACTGTGATGCTGAGAAGCTTTATGGAAATGATTCCTGACTGCAGACATCTCTGACTTAAGAGCATTCAGCTTGAGAGACTGAGAGCAGCAAGATCTGCAGAGCACTCCAGTTTTGAGAATCTGCTTCATTATCACATATTTTAAAAGCACCACAATGGAGCAGCTAACCACTCTAGTGAGGGTAGCTGGGTGTCAAATACCTCAGCAGACATTTTCAAGCTGTGATAACTCAGTAAGCCTGCTTTCAAATACTTCTGATCTGCAGGTTGAAACATCTGGGAAAAAAACTGCAGAGGATCAGCAGGCAAACTTACAGGGAAAAAGAGAGCGGAGAAGAGGGACAGATATTTCTCATCAAAAATATTCCACAAAATTAAACCCAAAGACATTATGTGGTTCTCTTTAAACAGAAGAGCAGCGACACACAGAAAGGAGGCAAGTATGAAGTGGATTACAAAACTGGATTCATTAGGGTAAAAAACAGACACGAACTTAAGTCACTGAGAAGTACAGTTAGGTCTAGAAGAAGTAAATGCAGACAGTTCCCTACTTTGGAGACAGAATTTGGCTTCCAGAGTAATGCTTACATCCATTTGGAATGGAAAAAGCATCCTAATCATTCTGTATCTGAGGAGCTGGAAGGAATATCAAATCAGGACTTGAACTCCAGGACACACTCTGCATATCAGATCTGCAGCTCATGCATATTCTACTTGGTCTCTGGGTGCTTCCAGTAGAGGTTTTGTTGCTAACAACTCTTCTCAAACTATTCTCTGCTTTTTCAGTCTTTGTCTTCATTATTATTTGCTTTTCATCTCACTACCTTACTTGGCAATACCTTAGTGCTTTCTAAGTTCACTCAGGAATATGGTATACTTGGTCTGCTTGACCCATCAACCTGGCTTCCCATTTTCTGAACATCTCCTCTACCTCCTGGCTGCTTTGAGAGACAGCCCAAGGTCATGGATGTTAGGCAGAGGCCAAACATGCAGTTTTTGCTGCAGGTATCTGGAAAGAGTACTGCTTTCAGCCAGTCTCAGACTGCTCATCAACTCTCCCCGTGTTGGTTACAATTACCTTACAGCAGTGTAACTGCAGGTACAGCTATGTCCTCTGCTCATCCTGTCACAAAGTTGTGTTTTATAAAAGTGAACAGTGGTGTTTAAGGTAAATCAGGTTATTTTGGCAGATATCACTTCAGGAGGAGTGAAACAAGAAGACACCAACAGATCTGAAGGGACAACAACCCCCTGCTGGGAGGCTGGGGAAGGCAATTAGGGGCAGGAGAGTGTAGGCTAAGAAAGGTCATGTTTTCTACCCCGTGTATCTTGCAACTGCTCCTTATATTTGACCTTAAACACATGAAATAAATACACATAAATGACTGTATGTCCAGCATTTTAAAATATATTTTATCTTGTTTCTTTGCTTGCCTCAGAGTCCCATAAGTAAAAAAGAGAAAACATTTATTTTCTCTCTTTTTAATACATTTTAGACGGTAAGATTTTTGAGAGAACAAACTTTCTAGTTTGGCCTTGAAGAAGTCTCCATGCAGTGCCACTCCAAACTGTGTCAGGACTTGTAAGCAATGCTGTACTACAAATAATAAACACTATTACCATCTTGAAATTTCTTCATTTCACTGAAGCATTCTTGAACTCTCTAACAGTTTATTTCAGTTTTAAGAGATTGCCTATAGATCATATTCCAAGTAGCAGAATTAGAAATGGAAAAACTGGTGGAAAGGACCTGCTGAGCCGAAACTCTGTTTAAAATTGAACAATCACACAAGTGAGATTCCCATTACATGCTCTTTAATTTTGACAAATTGTGTGTTCCCTGGAAGAACTGTGACAGCATGAAAAACTTGCATTGCAGCTTAGCAATTAGGTTTACCCCCATGCAAGCCATCAAAGTCTTGTTATGTTGAGTAGCAAGGGTCAGAATTGGAAAACAAACAGAATAAAAGGCGTTTATTAAATTATGAACCCCTTTCGAAGACAAAAAGAGAAAGCTTATTCTAAACATAATGTCATCCAGTTAGAAAACTTCATGAATAAATAAAGCAGCAACATTAGCTTCCTAGGAAGTTCATTCACTTGCATAATCCCTTCAAATTCCAATTTTGCTTTTTGTTTCTAACATTATCATTATCTAAGTTTGGAATTAATACATTTTGTGTTCTTCTGGTATCACATTTAGAGTTATTCCTTTGAGAATCTTCTACAGTCACAGGAGCATGCCCTGAAAAAGCATTGCCAACCACAATGATAAATATAAAATCCCTTAATTTCTAAGGTGCATCCTATTTTAAAACTAATTTTTAATTCAAACGATGCACATGCAGCTGTTTTAGTGGCCTTCTTGCCGTCATCTGCTTGTTTATGGTATTCTATTTCACCACCTTGCTGTATCTTCTAGCTTTAATTTTGCGCTAGGCCTATGACTTTTTGGCAAATGGTCTATGGAGCACAATGCACTAATGATAACATTAAAATATTGGCAAATATTGACATAAAAACTTGTAAAAACATACTTAAAGGCTAGGTATGATCTTAAAATATGTTTTGTATTAACTCACCAATACTGAATGCTTTTGACATTTCTAACCCTTTGTCAGTGTAATTGAACAGCCAGCACACTCAAAATCTTTTAAAAAATCTTTCCACACACACTCCGAATGCATACACAATGCACAGAGTGTGACAAAATAAACTCATTTCCTCATGAAACTAAACCAAAAAGCAGTATTTTCATCAAAATTCAAGCATTTGGGAAATGGATTTTGTTGTTTGGGCTTTTTTCATTTAAAAATTCTATTATTTTTCTCATTTTTTAATTCAAATTTTTTTTGCAGAAAACAAACGTGAGCTCCCAGTAGCTGTAATGTGTCATAACAGTGTGAGCTTGGTTCTCTGAAATGGTTTCTAGACCGCATTTCCAGAGGGTTTGCTTAATGATGACAATCAGAATTGATTCCCTTCCCTTACAACATACAATGAATTGTATGCAAGACAAATTAAATGCTCCTGTACTACCACAGTAGGAATGGTTTCTACTCTCTCGACATGCAAGCCCTTGTGACCACAGTGGGGAGTTCACAGCTACCACACTGGGTAAGCAGCATTTCCCACAGCTGGAGGGTCTACAGGCAGGGGATGGCTCGCACCATTCTCCCCAACACAAGCACACAACATCCAAGGGGTCACAGTGGTTTTAGCTGCTTTCACACCCATACCTGTGGCCATGAAACCCTCCTGGATCAGCAAGGGGCATATGTAAGTTTGCCTAGTGGTGATCTCCTGCTGGACTGACATGGAAAGTACCATGACTTGCCCGGTGGAGTTTAAGGGGCAGACCAGGTACCAACACATTCCCAGTACAGGAAAGAAAATTTCTAGCCTGCTGTGCGTGGCAGAGCCTCTGCACAGGCTGTGGGCTGCTCTTTTACTTGCACACCCACACTGCAGGTCCAGGCTTCTGGTCAATCCTTCTGTCCACAGGAAGACTAGAAAACGGAGTCTGCGAAACGGCACAAATGGACCTGGTATCGGTGTCAATGGTGATTAATCATAGTCAAAGTAGTAAATGAAGCTACTAATTGTTTGTTTTCCCAGACCATAATCATAAACCTAGCACTAAGCAAAGCTATGGACCAGACAAGCGGGTGATAAATGTGTAGAATACAGATATACATACAGACGAGAAACTCAGAGGAATATTTTTTATGCTCAATTTTTCAATTATGTGTTTACACTGCTGTTAGGCCTATTTCTGATCTTTGCCCTTATTCTGACCAGTCCAATTTGTTTCCATTTCAGCTCATGAAGAAGTTCTTTAGCCCTGAGACAAATTTTAGTGCTAAAATGTGGTGAAATATATTGCAAAAAGAATCATTCTACTGAATCTGGAAAAACAAATTCCTTCCCAACAATCTGGTACATACTGATTTAAAAACCTACCCACCCCTTTAAAACCAGTCCGGTTAATAGAGGACAACAGGACATGTTTTGAGAGAGTCAGATGTCTGTCACATTTCCAGCCATATGTTATCATTGCCTATCAATGTGCAAATCTGTAGAAAAGACTAAGTCTTCTGCTGAACTTTTTTATGCACTTGCAGGGTAGAAGAGAAGGTCAAGGGTCTTTGAATGAAGATTTGTTGTCAAATTTTAACATAGCTTCATTYCAAGATTCCCGGGAGTAAAAATATACCAGGTGGATGCCAAGGGAGAATTTCTTATAGGCACAATGCAAGACTCAGCACCACAAAATAATCTCTGGAAGAGCTTTGCATCCTTTTCTGAGGCTCTCAGAAAAGTGGCTGAAAATGTATTCTGTAGTGTTCTAAGCCATACTTGATATCCTGTGTGGGCTTCCCATACATTCATCTCAAACCCTATTGCTCTTATCTGTTAGTGRAACTGTAGGAACTGCTGTGAAATAGTCCCATTTCAAATGCAAGATTTTGATTATTCCATGTGCATTTCTAAGAACATGTTGTACTTTCAGGTGGCAGAATAGAAACCAGGCTTAGTGATCATTTCCCTGCTACCCAAACTGCTCTGAGAACATGTCCCTTGTGGCATCTCTTACATTCTGAGTCTTCAGAGGGATTTCATGGCCTGTGGGGCATGGTTCTTTGCCATGACTCCCACAACTTTTCCATCTTGTTTCCTGTTAAAATTTCTAGTTTTTTTCTTAGATTTTTTCCTCACTCACTGAGCACTACTTCTGGTATTAAAAGTGCTTGCAGCYGCTCTTTTCATGTTTGTGTTCCTATTCTTCACTGGTCTGCTGCAATCTCTTCTGTGCTGCCAGTATGTAGGTCAGCATCACTTTTGCTCAAGCTGCTGTTAGCAAGCGATCTGGGCCTGAGTGTAAGTTCTGCTGATGAACTGGTTGTCTCTTTTGCCAAAAATTATTCTACCTCTTATTAATTCTTCTTTTAACATTCTGTATATGCAATGTTCAGCAAAACTGTGATCTGCAGTAATAAAAGCTTCATCGGCTTGCCCTTGTTCTTGGCACCTCCTAGCAAATTTGGCCTTTTCATGTATTATATTTTGCTCGTCTGTGACATCAACTTCAAAAGTCTCTTTTTTGCTTTTTTTTTTATCTTTTTTTCTTTCTTCAGTGTGAGACACAGGCAAGCAACAGAATCAGGAATAGCCAGGAAAAATATCAAGGCATCTACATGATATTCTTATACCTTTCTGAATGAACTCCTGAACTTTTCAGMTTCAGCAGTACCTAAGTTGCCAAAAATCAATATTCTGTCTGCCCAAGAACCTGAAAGAAAACTCTCTGAAGGAGTGGCACTAGAACAGAAGGATAAAGCAGTAATGAGCTGAGAGGTGATGGCATAGTAATGRATGGTTGTTCTTAATGATCTCTCTGTGTAGCAGAGTTATAATACTCACCCACAACAGTTGTGGTAGATGACAAAGAGAGTTAGACAGCTCTGTGAAATTAAACCCTGTGTCAGCCCCTGCTGACATATTCCCTTTTCACCAACACCTTTTGCCTTTTCTCCATCTCCTTCCCTTGTAAAAAACTTTTAATGGCAGCTACAAAAGACAGTCACCTAAATGTGCRTATCATCGTCTAAGTTTTCCACGGCTTCACACTATAGCAGTATTTTTTACTACTGTAAGCATTGCTATTTTTAGCTACATATTGACTACTAAGCAATGTTGAAACTGAAAAAAACTCTTCCCCTTTTTTTTTTTTCTTTTTGGTGAAAAGAAAATGCATTCCATTTCATTAGAACCACAGGACAAGAAAGCAAACTGTGACTGTCAACTGTTCATCATAATCAGCTGTGTGGCATCTTTCAGTCAAGTGTCAGAGGCATTAAGAAATTAAGCCTCACAACATAGCTACAGGAAAGGATTTTTTTATAAGAATGCCTGCTACTTCTACTGCTGGTGTTTTATAAAGATGATAGCATCATCATTTTTATCGTAAATAATAATATCAGCAATCGTCAATATCAGAAACATAATAAATCAAAACAGACCAAACAGACTTATCTAAAATTGGGACTTCCCATAGGATATGTAATTTCATGACAGCAGCCTTGACTGAAGAGGCTTGTTTTGATTTTTCTTCCAAAATCGTCAGGTTTACAGTCTTTTGCACAACCTTGTTCTTGATGAGAATATGTACAGCCCTCCGTCAACCATTCTGTCTTTCCTTTCGATTCATTTTTCATATTGCCTGTATGAAGTTGATAGCAACTTCTGCATTTCTTTCAGTGATCAGAACCAATGATCAGTTGAAGACAGAGCATCACATTCTGTGTTTTACTGCCAGGAAAAAGGAGACAGCCCGAGCAGCATTAACACATAAAAAACCTRTGTGGTGGGTTTGTTTCTGTCTCTTCCTCTCTTTTGTGTACAATATAGCTCTCGGGGTGATTTCCATGTATATTTAGCATAAAAAGTGTGGTAGGCTGTTTCTTCTGATATCATGAAATTCAAAGAGATAAGGCTGGAACACTGCACTTGAGAGCCTAACATTAAATAAACATGGCCTCTGGACAAATAGTTGGTACTTCAGAAAATGAGGCCACCTACTTAAGTGCTAAGTGTGCGTTTATGTGTCTCTTTCTATAAACAGCCAGGCTTGAACATTTTAACTCAGTCTGTAAAGCCTCAGATAATTAAGCTGGACGGTGAGCCTGTGCTTCACTGTGAAAAGAACAAGGGCAGCTGAAAACCCTAGGAGCGATTTGCCACGGGACAAATATGAGGTGTGTCTTCAGATAACCAGTTTTTCTTCAAAAATGCTGGGGGGGAAGTCAAAATTTTCTGAGATTTCCGAAGCCAATCTTAGGCTTCAGTTGGAAGGATGTATGAAGATCTAAAATGTCAAGCCAAATGTTTTCTAAAAATGTGGCTTTGGATGAAGCCATTTAAAAGCTATTTATTTTGATCAAATTAAAAATTAATCMCTTCAATTTTTTTCACAGTATGCGCATAAAATAGAATACAATAACAATATTTTAGGCTATTTGGAAATCGGGAAATTAATTTGAAAACTACCTGTTTCTGCAGAGAATTTTCATGTTATTGAATCAGAATTTTCCATGGAAAATATCCCTCAAGAAACTGACCATGACTGCATGAGATCCAACACCAAGCAGGAAACTGAAGCCCTCATGCCTAAGAGCATGTGAAGACTGTTGTGTCTTCCACTGTACTGCGGAGTGGATTATAGTCATGATCCAGCAATGTGCTAGCAAGGACTTTAACCCTGCCTTTGTGGTTGAAGTAGGGGCAGCCTAGATACAGAAGGATGTTCTTACTTCTTCTACTAAAAACTAAGCACAAAGATAACTTGAAGAGTTAAGCTGTAAATTAAAGCTGATGGTAGTTGAACAGGTCTGAAATTCATTATTGCAAAACTTTTTGTGAAACGTAATCCAAAGTATATTTTAATTGGATTCTAATGTTTTCCTTTTTAAGGAGACAGCTGGAGTTCCATCTGGCCTCATTTCCCACAACACAATATATTTTGTATTATAATACTTCGAATATGGTAATTACTATTGTTGATTGTAAAAAACTGTAAAGTTTCAGTCTGGACAATTTCATCTGGCCTTGCAATAAAGCTGACTCAACTTTCAGTATGCTGTTGCTCAGCATATTAAAAATTATGCACCACTGAAAACAACAATAAATAGCCAGAGAAAAATATATAATTGTCTGGTAGTTGGGTATATCCCTTAGAAAAAGTCGATTCAAATGCATAAAGCATTCATTAAAAATAGAAAGGAATTGCATTGAAATCCACTATTGGTTTTCTTTAAGGTAAAATCCAAACTCACTGCTTATGATATTATATTCCWCAAGGAACAACTGCATTTAGATCATTAGAAAGACAAAGTATTGAACAAAAAAATACTGAGTATGTTACCTATTCTAGCAGTATGCCTCCTGCCTTGCACACCAGCACCAAAGCAATGCCCTCCACCACAGCCAGGGTAGTAAAAGTATTTAGGGCAACTGCTTTGTCTGAGAGTGGTGACATGCAGTAACCGTCCAGCCTGAGGAAATCATTGATCCAAAGGTCAGAAGGAAACTTAATGTCCTAGAAGTTATTTCCTCTCTCTGTTTAATCTACAAAGACAGCATGCTGAAGTACAGGGAGACAAAGCCACATCCATTGGGCCTAGCTGGACAGACAAATTGTATGTAACAGGACTGTTTGAGACGTCTTGGGCTGGGATGGATAGTGCTGATAACAGATTAAGGGCACGAAGGGGCTGAAGTGATCTGGCCCAGCCAGGACAGGCAGGTAATGACAAAAATAAAACCTGTTTTAAGCATCACTTGCAAGCCGGAGTAGTTCCCAATGCGAAACCTGTACATGTGCCATGTCTCCCCATTTTGACCACAGTGAAATTGTTAAGCCCATGACACATGGGCTTTTGGCTGTTTTCATAATCAAACACAGAGAACAATTTTTTCAGCATGCAGGTGTGCCATGTATTCATCTTCTGCACCTAGAGGATGAAGGCTACAGAAAATAAGAATGTTTGACTGTTTTCTCCATGTACCTCTCAAACCATCTGCAGCATTAGGCATATGGGGCAAATCAGACAGTAAAGCTACAGGGAGCAGAACTCTCACTAACAGACTTCCTCTTGTGCTTCACTGGGGCTGCATCTTTCCAGCGGTACTGTAGTTGGGCTTTAGGGAAGGAAGGGCAGTGTCAACCCCACAGAAGTAACTGGAGGTCAGGATCTGTCCCGCTCTCTGTGATCCAACTTGGCTAGTTATTTATTGCCCATTTCAGTAGCAAATGGGTCCATAGATAAATGTTCACATAACATTTTTTCCACGTAATATTTGGGAGTGAAYGTCTGGAGAGTTCAGCACTGGAGCTTAACCTGTGTACCGTGCTTTAAGAGACCTGCAGATGGATGAGCAGTGAAGTGGGTTGTTTTCTTCATGCCTTTGGCGGCTTCATTTGAAAGAACAGAAATGGGACTATCCATACCATACTAATGTCCAAAAATTACACACACAGATATTACTGTCTCTACAACACCAGGAACCATGATGGCATTAAAGAAAAAAAATGCCAGCTTGATATTTGGATTTATTAATTTTCTTGCATAATGTGATTCAGTTTGGGGCTAAGTTTATATATTTTCAGACTTTCTGTGTTCAAGGTTTTGAGTGTGCTTTGGGGTTTTTTTAATTATTATTTTTAGAAATAAGTCTGTTTCCACTTAGGAAAAAAMCAGTCATTTGGTGAATAGGCCAAGCAGTCAAACCAGGGAGAAGAAAGAAAGGATTTGCGACTCACGGGATTCTCCTCGCATTTGTAGGAGTTTCACATTCGTGTTAATGTTTTGATTTCAGTGATCGAACACTGCTATGAAAGGAGCAGTGTTCAAAACCCAGGAGACCAGTGTTTCCAATCAGAGCAACTGGAACTGGAGCCCAGAGCAGAGCAGCTACAGACCCAAATAGATTCTCAATGAAAAGTAAATCAGCATCAGTATATTTAACAAATTTATGTCATTTGTGGGCTAAGTTCTTCCACTGAGTTAAGAGATTAAGGGACATATTCAGGCTGGTGTAAAGTGCTGTAGTAGAGTGCTTTCAGCAAATAGTTGAGTTTCTGAGCAAATAATCCACTGTGAAGCACTGCCTGACTGCAGCCCTCACCACAGGGGCTAATACGCACTAGTCTGTAATTACTGAGAGCTGTCTATTCAGTTTGGAAGTATTCTTTGAAGAGCAAAACATTTAATCCTGCTTAATATCCTGTTGGTCAAGTCATCATGAGTGGGCACATGGTGCAATCTGGCAGGCAGCATTTTGCCTTTCYGGGAAACTGTTTGTGCTTCATATGGAAGGTCCAGTTACATATGGGTTTAGCTTCAGCACGGGCTGCTTTCCTGTGTGAAGGGTGTTGGTGCTTCCAGAATCTGGAACATACTGTCCCTGTCTTTCCTGGGATTAATAACTAGGTCATTTGAAGCAAACAGAATTATTTCGCATCATGCCAGATGAAGAGGAAATTGATTTCAAGAACATAATGGTTTTAAACTGACAGTAGGCTTAGATAGATATTAGGAAGAAATTCTTCACTGTGAGGATGGCGAGGCACTGGAACAGGTTGCCCAGACAACCTGTGGATGCCCCATCCCTGGAACTGTCCRAGGTCRGGTTGGATGGGGCTCTCAGCAGCCTGGATCCAGTGCAAGGTGCCCCCGTCCACGGCAGGGGGGTTGGAACTGGGTGATCTTTAAAGTCCCTTCCAACCAAAACCATTCTATGATTCTGTGATAACGTAGGAGCCCTTCTGTGTTAGATTCAAAGGTCCACACCGCCCACTACCCTGTCCATGACAGTGATCAATGGCAAAGCATGTAAGAAATAAGGTGGTACAGAGTGACATGACTTTGGTCTGACCCTCCTGAGCCAAGATTTTCTAATAGCATAGAATGGAACTTTAGTTATTTCAAATGACRTTTTACTTCTATTATTCAGAATAAAAATTCAATTCAGATCTTAAACCTGTACATTTGTAGATGACTGATTTCTTTCCACTTGGTAAAATACCTGAGGGGGAAAGGAAAAACAGGCTAGCTATATTTTTTGTTGTCATCTAATTAAGCTCTGCAAACATTTTTCCCCCTCCTTTTAATTATTGTTCTGTGTCATTATTAACTACCAGCTTTGGATGTGGGACATCTAAACAGCAGATTCCTTACAGGACTCAGAGATTTAGCTGCTCACACACCCTGAATTCAAATTAGAGATACACTTTTCTTCTGCTTTTGGGATGTGATCAGAATTGCCATAAGCACCAGAAAATAATCTGGTCCCTGGATACATTCGCATGGATGTCCCAAGGGAGCATACAACCTGGCTGATTACCCAGACAGCCCCCTGAAAACCTCTGTGTGTGAACATTAGGGTCAGACGGCAGAAGATCAGCCTACCAGCAAACCTGGGAGAGCACTGGGAGCAGCAGCAGCTTCCTGAGAGAAGCTCCTTGAATCTAACCCYGTGAATCTTCTCCCATGGCAATCAAAACTCCAGGAAGAGGGATTCCTCCTTTACCACGTTACCCATTAGCGTTTATTTCCTATGTTGACACTGAGCTGGCAGTTATCTCTGTTAATGGAACTGTGAGCATAACAAACTCTGAGACTCCCTATGTAAAAAGCAGCACTTTGCCAAGTTTGTTCCTCTCTGCTTTTACCCTCTTTTCAATGCCTTTCTCCTACTTGCTTTAGCAGTGATTGTTTGCAGACTGTGCAGCCATGACCACTCACTTGCAATCAGATATTTGTGCTCCGTTTTGCTAAGTTTTTTGTTATGAAACCCCAAAAATCTTCACCTCAAAACCTACGTGTTGGCTTTACAGTCTTTGTTCTACAACTCCTTTGGAGGRTCAGGGACTATTTCTAAGCTAAGAAAAGGCAGCCTATTATCAKGTCATGCAGCATCCTTGAACAGGGTCCTCACATTTCCCAGGAAATTGTTCATTTGTCCACAAATCAAAAAGTTTGAAATTACTRTTTTACTCTACAGCCATGTGATATGGAACGTTAGGAAGGAAGAAAATTTTATATAATATACCTGTGACTGAATACTGTGGACTTCTTGATCATTTGACTAAGGCGTCATGATTTCCTAGCCATCACAGCTGTATGTTATATGTAAAATTCACAATGGACTGAGATTATTAACCAAAGATAGATCTTGGCTTTGAGTCTGTGAGCTGTAAAAAATCATGGCAAATAATTCATGTTTACTTGGTGTGTTGTTTTTTCTTTAAACCCTTTGTCATCTTCTCCTTCAAAAGTCAAAGAAACAAGGATTAGGCAGAATTAAAATTTGGAGGCAAACAAGATTCCCATTTATTACAATACCCAGGCTATACTGTTCAAGAATAATTTAAAGATCCCAGTCAACATTTATTAACATTAAAAATACATTTGCGAACTTCTTGTTGACTGATTCTTCCTTAAAATGCAGAGCACAAAATTCACATACAATTGTTGCTATTAGTTTCCTTGCACTTTAAAAAAAAAAAAACCCCACAGGCTCTTTCTAATTGCCAGAGGGATTAATTAGTCATTTGCAGTAGAAACAGGAATAAAGAAGTCTTTACATTTATCAAATAAATGAATGTCACCATACATCTTGTTACGTAGAATGAGAGAATTTAACAATATCCAATAGCTCAGAGGTTTGTATTTCACTTTTACTATGGAGAAATAATAACACCTCTATATTTTAGTTTGCAGCTGCAATACCCATGGTAAATCTGATTTTGTTTTTCTTTGCAATTCAAAGAAATAGGAAGGAATGCTCTTGTGGTTTGACATTTCTGGTATCGTAGACTTGCTATGTGACTGCAGGAGTCTTATGACACTTGACCAGGAATCCTGCTTCTCATGTGGTGGCAAATCTTTTCTTGGAGACTGAAAGTAGTATATGGTGATCTCAGAAGTGTGAAGGACAATCTGCAAATCCCTTTGCATTATATTCAGATGACTTATTTTTGTGACATTAGTGGAATTTCCATAATGCTTTTGCACAATCATGTTGTCCTGTAGATGTATTTCCCTGTGCTGGCTCTCTACAAGTGGATGAARCTCACCTGGGTTTTTTTATATAGATGGGATTCAGAGGTAATCCTAAGACATATCAAGAAATGAAGCTGTTTTCGTTTCCAGCTACACCCTTCTCACATAAACAAGTTCAAAATTCTAAGATCAAAACAAACTGTAGGTCTTTGTGGGTTAAGAAATGAGCTTAGGTTTTTGCTGTAGAGTTAACCCACTCATTACTTTGGGCTCTGCTGATTTTAGGGTTTATGGATGATRGGTTTAAAAACATCTTTAAGGATTGAGGAATTATCTTTTTTTTAAAGAGCGTTTTGATATTAAGCTGTGAAAGATGAGAAAATGCTCCCCTGCTCTAGGAAACACTGGCTATCTAAGAGTCACTGATAGAAATGTACTGGGGAAGGAGCATCTTTGAAACAGAATCCCTTATTCTAACTTGAATCACCTCATTTTCAACTCTGTTTCCAGCCCCTAGGCAGTTGATCCTAAGGCTATGTTTTCCCCATCTAGCTCTTTTGAAAACACACTTCTYGCTTCAGTGAGAAAGCAGTCTGAGAAGCTAGCCTAGCACAGATTTTTCTAAAGAACCTTCTTGTTGTCTGACAATTTTTTCAGTGGTTGCTGCTGGAAAAAAAAAAGATGCTCTGTGAATAAAACCACTGTAACAACTTGGGTCATGTTTGGAAGTAGCTGTGAAATGCCTTTCATGAATTGTCATAGCACACCAACAAAGATATATGGAAGTAAGCGCCAAGTTTGGATTTTCTCTTGTTTTCTTTTCAATATTCTGCTATTTATTTCTAATTGGCAGAGAGGTTCTTCATGTTTTTTGTATTCTGCCATAAAGAGAGGAAACCTCGTTCAACCTTYTTTGAGGGCTCAGTTACCTGACATGACATGAATGGTCATCCATGGAACACAATTGAATTTATTCTGTTTCTTACTTTTTTTTTCTCAGAAGATGTTGCTATAGAAAGAAATGCTATGTCACCAGCTCTGTACAGATTACTTTAGAGGCAGGCAAGACAGCAGAGTGAAGAGAGTTCTGAGGTCTTTAGAGGATTTATTTTGAAACCAATGTATCTTCTACATCTACATATTTGGATGTAATTCCACCAAGAAATTACCTGGAGTTAAATTTTTCAAGGTGTTTAACACGTAAAGCTCGGAGACAAGTTCTTGGTGTAATTTGTTTGATTCCAATATACTAATTTCATGTCCTACAGGTTTAAGGTGATACTTAAAAAGACCTGTATGCTTTTGAAAATGCATAGGGTGCCTGTCTGCAGCTCTGGATTCCTACATACCCAGGAGAATTTGTCCTTCATGCAGCAATATTCAATAACCATGGAAAGAATTGGTAGCCTCTATCAAATTTCCCTAAAGAGAAGTTTACTTGAAAGATCCTGCCCTCAACAAAGGCATGAGCTGGCAAGCCAATAGACAGTCTCAGCAATATGACCAATGGTTCTATGGGATCAGAGGTGATTGCCACCCGAGGGATCAATTCTTCTGGTCTTTTTATGGCTGAGCTTCACAGATCACAGCACTTCTCCAATAAGAATTACTGAAAGTAAAAAAACCACTCAAAATTACTTATTAATTTCACTAAAAAAAGATAATCCAAAAAAAATCTTTTCTGATGTCCTCAAATATCTTAGACTAAAGAAACATTTTGAATTAAAAAAAAAAGGARGGGTGAAGTGTCAAAGCCAGGCTTCAGCTTTATTTGTACATTGAAAGAATAAGAGGTTTAATAGTGCCTGAATTTTTTCTAGTCTTATTTCCACAGCATTTTGGTGTGATGCCTGCACTTGATAAATAATAAATTATRCTACTGCTGCTTGTGAGAGACCAGGCATCTCTGTCGTGCAGCATGATCTGTACCATGGTGTGCTCACAGGGAAAAGAATACAGAGATCGAAGACCCCTTCAAGCTGCTCTAGAGGACTGACTCATCAGCAATGTGGCTGTGTCAGAATTTGGATTCTGATGGACAACTCTATGTCACTCCGCTGCCACTGCATGTAGGTGTCTATTGGTTGTTGTAGGATTCATTGAGCAGCATCTACTCTGGCTAGTCTCCTGCATCTGCTCCTGGCATCAGCAACACATCTGCTCTCAAGTGTGTGAATGCCAAGAACAGCTGGAGAAGAGCAGGCAGTGAGGAGGAGCTGCTGCATTGTGCTGTTCTCCACACAGCTCTTTAACACCCTGTAGTCTGTAAYTCTGAGAAGCAGGAGCTGAAGGGCTGGTACAGAGTACACTGGTGTTTCTCTTTAACTGGACTGAGCAGGTGGATAGGGAGGAGGAGGAGGAGGTTTCATTAAGAATCTCCCTAGTTGTTGCTCTAGCCAAGAAAGCAAGCAACAATTTGACAAGAAACTTAACTTGTGCCATCTTATGTGATCAAAGGTTGGTATTCAGCACTTTGGGACTCAGTTCCAGTAAATTTGAGATATGGTCTATATAGTGGGGAAAAAAAAAAGAAGACTAAGACAGGTTCCTGCCCCTAATGCAAGACAGTGTCAGTACCAGAGCCACGACAAGAAAATCTGCTTTTGCATGATAAATTATGCAGTGCTCTCAGCTGACTTTACATATTGCAGACAGTGTTGGTGTGATTTCAGGGAAGTACAAACAGTATTGTTCCTTACAAGGATCTAATTCAAAGAATTAATTAKGAGATGCAGGAACCTGGAGAGAGCAAGAGGAAATGGAGAGGGGGAAGGGACAAGGCCTTTGACTCTGTATTTTATGCCTTAGGCCTCCAGTCTGAAGTGAATCAGCTGTAGAAATCTTCCAGGGCCAGCCTTGGTAACCTTGCTACTTTAAAGCTGTTTGCTTGGAGGGGGTGTGTCACTGCCCACTGCCTTGTTCTGTACCCCGTCTAGCCTACACTTCATTTTGATTCACTGGTGTGCAATCAGCTTGAACAATCCCAGAAGCTGAATGCAGAAACAATAATATTAAAAAAAAAAGTAGACATCCTGCTTTCTCTCCAAGTCTACTGGCGCTCTGTTTTCCACAGAGGAACACTACCACTGGGCTGCGGTTTATGGCCTGAATGGACTTTCCCTCTGAATTTTCTTCATCCCTTTCAGAATGCATTGCGGTCATGAGTTTCACAGTTGAATTAGATACCATGTAAAAAACACTCCRCTTTTGTTTGGTTAGTCTTTTCTTYGCTTGTTTGCTACCTGAGCAGTATTATTGTCTGCTTGCTAGGTCCTGCATTACGCATTAGGACTTCTAGGGAGGCGCATTGAGATCAAAGTTACACCAGGAGTGAAGGACAGAAACTTCTGTCTCTTGTCAGTGGTTTCTTCCCATCTTACAATGACCTTCTCACTTAGACTGGGGAGATGACAGGTTGTAGAAAGTTGYGGTGATGGAAAAATATCAGGAAGATAAGTTTCAATTTATGGATTAAAATTAAGAAAGAAGCAAAATTTTATCAGAAGTGCAAATGCTGACTTACAAGCCCAGTCCTTGTAATGGTACAGGGAGTAGCTGTCCAACCTTTTTTTCTCTTTTTACAATCTCCACATTACGCCAAATTTCTACAGCTCCAATTCCCATAATTGTTTTCACTTAGTCTGGGAAAAGAAGACAGGTGAGAACTGAATCTRTGAGAAAGCAGTAACCTTTAAACATCTGTTATCAATAGCAGGTATAGSCTGACCCATGAAATTATGAAAATAYATAGATGATACAGTTCTGGAAATAGCACTGTATTTGTGAACAGCTAGGGGAGTTTATGGCATGATTAAATCCAGTGATTAAATTTGCTAATGCAAAGCCTGCAGTTAGGAATGGCTGAGCAATGCATATATTCTGAAGCACAGCTACCAGTTTCTCCCATGATATTCAACACAAGAGATTTACATTTTAAATGTGTGATTTGTTATTTAAAGGAAAAGCAGGGACATTACCTATTACTGTTGAATTTGCTGGTTTGTCACAGTTTTAAGATARATGAGGAAAAAGTACAAACGCAATACAAAAATACACAAACAAAGCTAAATGCAAATGGAAGAATTGAGCAGTGCTTAAGGGCTGTGAGTTGTCAAATCTGCTCCTACCTTTATTGCAAGTATCATTACAAGTATCTAAAGGTTTTGAACAAAAAAAAGCATGAGAAATTGATTTGAGAAAGCATCTGAAGAAATGAGAGGATATTAAGCAAACAAGACTTTAGAAAGAAAATCAGGAAAAAATTCCAAATTATTACATTTTCCCACCTGAAGAATAATTTCCCAGAGGAAAATCTGTAATCTCTCTTGTTGAAATTATCTGAAAGCGAAGTTGAATAAAGTACAGAAAKTTTTACATAAGGACATAATTGGTCTTTTATGATATATTTTTATTATTCTGTGCTGCTGCTTCCATCATTTTGTGCTCTACAATTACTGTCAATAGCAAGACAGAAATCAACCTTGCAAAACAGAAAGAATCCAGTGCAAGAATAAACAATTAGCTCTTTCCCTAATGGTTTGTCTCCTCTACAGTATATTTATTTTTAATAGTTTGGTTACAGAAGCCCAGCGGCTGCAGTTCTCTGTCTTTCACAAGCTAAGAATTGTGCACTCAATTAGAAGCTGAGAAACTCCCAAGAGGACAAKGGAAACATGCTCCACCTCAGTTTAAACAGACTGTTCCCAGGCAGTGTGTCCCTCTGTTCATGGCAGGACACACCAGACAGCACCTCCTGTCCCTGCCCTCCTATTCCCCAATCCCCGACTACGTTTGGATTAGCAAGCACCTGATCACGATCCAGSGTGTGCCCAGGTGGCCAAGAAGGCCAACGGCATCCTGGCTGGGATCAGCAATAGTGTGGCCAGCAGGACCAGGGCAGTGACCATCCCCCTGTACTCGGCACTGGTGAGGCCACACCTCGAATCCTGTGCTCAGTTCTGGGCTCCTCACTACAAGAAAGACATTGAGGGGCTGGAGCGTGTCCAGAGAAGGGCAATGGAGCTGGRGAAGGGTCTGGAGCACAAAAAGGATCAGGGGGACATTCTTGCTCTCTGCAACTGCCTGAAAGGAGGGGCATTCAGGTGGGGGTCAGCATCTTCTCCCAGGTAACAAGCGACAGAACAAGAGGAAATGGCCTCAAGGTTTGCTGGGGGAGGTTTAGATTGGATACTAGGAAATATTTCTTGACTGAAAGGCTTGTTGTCAGGCACTGGGAGASGCTGCCCAGGGAACTGGTAGAGTCAATATCCCTGGAGGTATTTAAAAGACGTGTAGATGTGGCACTTGGGGACATGGTTTAGTGATGGACTGGGCAGTGCTGGGTTAATGTTTGGGATTGATTATTTTAGAGGTCCTTTCCAATCTTAACAATTCTATGATTCTACGCTTATTGTGAAGTAGGACCCAAAATTGTTCAGATATTTGCATTTACCTTTGGTGACCTACCTGTGGTTTAGTGGGAATAAAATGAAAACTTTATTACTGTACAGTGGATATGAGCCCATTATGTAGTGTTAAAAGCAGTGAAGTACTTAGAGAAGCTTTGACAGTGTTTGCTGAAAGACCCGTCCAAATTTGCAGGTGTACCTGCCCCACCTCCRCACTGGAGAGGCTTCAGGTTCCCCTTTGGACCACAGAAGTAATTTCTTTGGTCATATTTGTGTAGAAGCACAGTGGGGCCATGCAAACCATGCCCTACACCTGTGCATGTCTCCGGTACASGCTCAGACAGTACACACTGCCTTTTGACACTGCTCTGGCCCATGACTGACTGCCACAGCCTACTCAGAATAAAGATGGCTGCAGCCCCCTTCATCCTCAGTTTTAACCCTGGGCTCTGTCTCATCATGTTGCCTCCTGTATCAAAGCAAAGATCCAACACCAAGGGATCCCCTCACGGCCACTGTGTGCTCGGAAGGTGAGCTAAGGAGATAGCAGGTGGGGGACAAAGACCAGATACACCTTCCTCTACTCCTGCTCCATTTCTGCACTGAAGGAAAGGAGACTTTCCTCCTTAGGAAACTTAGACCCAGAAGTTGTTTTGGCTCTGTCTAATCTCCCTACTGTCCCTTCTGAGGGTTTAGTGAGACACACCCATGCCCACTGCCAGCACCACAAACACACCCCTTCACACCCGGCACAAGGGGCAGCATCTGGGAGCCTTCAGGGCTGCAACACACACCCCACCATACCCTGCCCTACCTGTTCAGACCCGTGAGAGAGGTACAGGTTCGTGCCCCTCTCCATGCAAGTGAGGGGGATTTGYCTTCCTGTGCTGTGGCTACACATTTACCCAACACTTTCCACACACAAACAGTCGGCCCACGAGCACAGATGGTGCATGATTCACTCTGGGGCTCTGATCACTGACTGCTGCTGGCTTTGGATCGGGCCCATGGCACCAGGAAATTACTGCAGGCAGTTGTATCATTCAGTAATGATTTTGCAGCCAAAGGCTCCAGCTGCCCTTCCTTGAATGGCAGCTTGGAATGGGGACACCAGTACAGGATGGTAGGACTTCAAACATCTCCTTACCTCTGGCAGTACCAAGAGTGGAAGAAAAAAACTCAAGCTGTGAAGGGCTACACACTGGATCAGCGAGGTAGACTGCTGCAGCCCTCCTTCAGCCCTCCTGGTGCCTGTGGTCCTGCTGGCACTTGGTACATCCCGCTGAATCCAGGGCCAGTCTGGTAGAAGCAGCCAGGTCAGCAGCTGGGACGCTGGCTCTTCTGCTCCAGGAAATGCTCAGCATAATTARTTCCTGGATGGATGCAACTGGTTGATTTACCTGTACCACAGTGGGTTGAGATTTGTGCCTTAGCATGTAGATGCTTTTCCCTGTTATTGTTAACAACTCTAGGAGAAGGTTGCTTTCTTCAAACACCTATAAAATACTGCAAATCCTGAGTCATCCTTCCAGATGGGATGCCCAGACTATCAGGTAAGATTTTGTGAGTGTGTTGTCATGGCCACCCAGTGACATGTATTTAAAGGTGTCTGTATGAGTGTTATGCTGACATTGACTTTTGAGAACAAACTCTAGGCAGCAAATGTGGAACAAATAAACACTTCTCTTTTGGTGACACATGGCCCCATGGCCTTCTAGGGACTTTACAAACACAGCATTTGGCTCAATTCTGAAGCCCCTGACCCAGAGGCTGTCACATGGCGCTGCAGGTGGAGCGCCACTCCAAAGATAAACATATTATTCATCTGTGTGCTGCCTAGACAGTAAATACCTCTACATGGACCAAGGAAAAGCATTGATTTAGGAATGACCAGGCACTTCCTTTTGTACACAGTCCTTCAGACTTCTCTATGTTTTCATGAAACCAAAATAATTATGCACACAAACAAAACAGCCGGGAGCTGCTAAAACTGGACATCACTGACCTAGGAGCAACCAGCATACGGACAGGACCAGGGGACACATTCTGCTAGATTAGTGTGCCAGCTTGGTGCTGTGAAAAAGCTTCCCTGATACTTTTATTTTTTTGTTTGTAAATAATTACAAATATTTTGCCCAGATGGTGTTTACATGGCTGCCTAAAACACTTAGTATTAASATAGTTTCAAATTTAAAAACAATTGTGACAAACACTAGCAATTTCAAGATAGCTATCTCTAGATACTAAATCAGAGCCAAACTCTATGAAGGATTATTACAAATAGATTTGTATGGRACTTTTTAAAAGAACTTTTTAAGGTATACAGCAGTTTAAAAGATTACCCCTTTTTTAGTTGTACTTCCACAAAATGGAAATCATTGTCTATCAAAGTAAGTGACTCTTATTCCATGGACACTGGTGGGACCAGACTTGTGCCTGCATTGTTATATAAATAGTTAAACAGTACTAGTCAGCCTTTAATYAAAATTTCTACAATAATCTGAAAGTCAAAAAATACTTGTTATTTCCAAACTGTGAGCAGAAGGAGGAATATTTACAGAGCAAATTTTCTTAAATGTTGATTTATAGACTGTAGGAATAGTGATTTAATTTTAAAAAAAGGTTTTTAGATGTGTTTTTCCATTAAGAAAACCCAAACACTTTTTCATCTCATTTGACTGTCTTAACACGTCCTTAAAATAATGAATACAGTTATGCCTACACACACAAAATAAACAGTGCATGCAGAATAGCTATGTGATGTCAACCTTGTTGTCTATTAAGAGAAGCATTTGCTTATCTTTGTAAAAAAACTTGAGAAAACAAAAAGTTATTTCACTCTACAAAAAGTCCATGTAATAAAAACCATTGAAGTGCAAGACAATGGATTTATTCCAATGTAGTTTAAAGTTCTGAAGCAGCCAGTAAAAATATAAATTTCAGATGTAGATTAATGATGTTTAAAAAGATATGTTCACAGTACTTGTTAACAGTCAAAGCACACACTACTTGTGGTACAGCAACTGCTGATTACAGGATAGGAGCAGAACTGGRCTTTGTATTTTTTACAGGCAGAAACCAAGGTGTTTTAAAAAGGTAAMTGTCAGTCTCATGGCATAGGTCGGAGGTGACTGGGTTGGAAGGCACTTCATGAGGTCTGCCTACAGTTSCAAGCAAACACATGAAAAGTTTGGAATATAACAGGCATGGATTTTCAAGAATTTCAGTCAGAGAAAATAGCAATAGTAGTTGTGAAGGAGAATAGCCCAATCAAAGMGAAGTTGCTGTAGCATCCTGACATGAATCAAGCACTTCTAGATTGCCCAGGAGGAAACACTTTCTTTTAAAGACTAGCATCCAACTCAATGACCCAATTCATTCTTTGGCCAGCCAAAAGAAGTTTAGAGACACCCCACACAAGTTGCTCCCTCACAGAGGTGAGTTGCTGCCCCTGATTGGCAGCTGGACATTGTTCATAAAGCAGCTGCTGCTGAGGCCATATGGTTTGCAGCCAAACCATCAACCATTTCCTCCCCATTAATTGCTCTAACAACATAGGAAGTGATGTCCACTATAGAGAAATAACAGAAGCATGCTGTGGTTGCACATATAACACCCACCATTTAGGTCTCCATTTTGTGGATTTCATATTTTGTTTGTTTCCTGCCTTCATTGAAGTCTTCTGAAAACCAGAAAAAAATGCATAGCTGACCTTATCTTGTATGTGGTGTGCTATGTATAACGTGAGCATTTTCTGTGCACAAATTGACACAGCAGCCAGAGACTGAAATAAGCTGAGCTCCTTCTGGGCCACACACTTCCASTCTACATCCCAGGAACTTTGCAACAAACTCACTGTCCAGAAAGGGGAATGGATTTTGTTCCACTCACTATACCACTTTCCTGTCATATCTGGCCCTACTGCAGGCTGAGAACGATGAGTCAAGAATGACCTTCACTTGCACTCAGCTACTGTGCAAAATTAATTGGACTATTTAAATTCAACTAGCTGTGGTTATCCCGAGCTCAGGAAAGTTCAAGAAATTGATAAAACCTCAGAAAAATATGCAATTATAATCTAGAATTAAACAGTGAACTCTAGACRCAGAAATAAGAAAGGAGCAATTGAGACATTTATTCACTTTAGGGAGATATGCTGAAGACAGCAGCTGTTCATCTAAAGACAATAAGGCCAGAATATCTTTTAATTCTTAAAGAGATTAAATAAGGAACTTGAATATCTGAATATCAACCAAGCAATTTACATGTAGTCACCTGTGAAGTCACTGGTGCTGCTAGGTCAGTCTGGTGGGGAGCTCAGCATTTGAAAAGGTCATTAAATGCTGTTTGGGGAGGGACAAGGCTTTCTGACCCAAGAGGTTCTGTGCACCTCTCCTTCATGAGGTTATGTTCTCTATCACATTTATTCCCCTCCTACTCTATATCTTTTCCTTAAGAGACACAGTGCACTTCAAGATGGAACTGCTGAGTGCCAGAAGGCTTCTCCAGGAAGATGCAGCATCCATTAGATGCCTATACTAATTGCTACTCCCAGGCACCCTTTTCAGATCTGTAAAAGAAACAAACTGATCCTGAGACAAGACTGAGCATTTCACAGTCTCATGCAGCAGTGAAGGAATAACAGAGAACAGCTGCTGTTTTAAAATAGAAGTTTATAGTTTTGTAGGGTCAGTGGTATTTTATGGGACTTTTCATGCCCAGAACAATTTAACGACAGCAACAGATTGCCATATTTATTCCTCATCGTTTCCAAGTTTATTATCAATTGCCTCATTTTTCATGCCAGCAATGTTTGCCACGTACATGAAAAAAGATCTGCAGGCGCAGCCAGGACCCTTGATATGTACTTAGATGCTRAGGGTGGTTCTATTGTAACTGTGGTAGAGTTATCCAGATTAATAAAGTAAAGGTATCACTGACACACAACCATGATCTGCAGCCACACTTGTGAAAGACAGTGTAAACACACTGCAGCCATCATCCTGATAATTTATATTAATACAAGAAAATATAGACTTTAAAAGCAAAAGGAGAATGAACACAGAGAGATATTTCTTTTTGGATACTTGAGCCTGGTTCTTACTGAATTAACTTCACCGCTGTATAAGCTTTGCTACTGCCAGATGTGTAAAGTGACCTCAGTGTTAGCAAAGAGATTTTAATTTCTGTTGAATTACTGCAATTTCTTGAGCTCACTTCSCAGACAGTGTTTTGAGGCAAACAAAATGCACCTTTGCACAAACATGTCTAGTCAAGTTTCRGGGTGAGAAGCAGAATCTGGGAGGCTTTCTCCATTCYTGTCTTCCTGCCTCTCAGGGAAGGCCCTGCCTTAATCCCTGCCATGTCTCAGCATGGRTATCCTGGTGCAATGTTTTTGAGAGATAAGGATACCAAGGTCGATTTTAGGAAATAGAGAATTAAAATACACAATGCTGTGAATCCAGTGACGTATTTCAGTTCTGATTCAACTATGTGGCTAATYACAGAGAAGTCTCTGGAAGTCACTGTATACAGGCAGCTGTGATATACTGAGCATAGAGGTCCTGCATCTAACAGGCCCTCTGACAGCRATGCACAGCTGAAATTTTTGGTGAGTCAAAATCTTGGGACTTCAGACAAATGCTCAGAGTATTTCCTGAGCACATCCTTAGCATTAATCATGCAGATTATTCACCTTTATCAATTGAATMAGTTAAAACTGAGCTTGAAGCAGTCCTAAAATTAGTGGAGAAGGGAGGTAAAGAGAAGAAAATGTATGTATTGATATTATTTTCCTGGTCATATCAATAAATAAAATAAAAGACTTGTGATCTTTTTGCTGTTTCTTGCCATTCAGGCTCTATCCAAAATGCAGTTGCATCAAGGGTGGATTACCCTGACATATTTTCCCAGCAGTATCATATGACAGTTACTAGCAGGGGAAGCAAAAAAAAGTGACAAGGAATTGTAAAATGTTTGAGACCAGACTTAGAGGAAGGGCTGACTTTCCCAGACTGCTGTTATCCAGCCATTCTAGCGCTGCTGACTGCAAATTCCCCAGTTAACCACAGTCTCTTGTTTTGTTACAGACACTCCTGCKGAGATTAGCAACTGCTATTTATTTATCTTTGCTGAGTTAACTTGTACGTTAAAAAAGGAACAGATCAACTAAAGTTAACTAATAGGATCTAGAAGTTAGATTAGTTAGACTTCTAGTTAACTAGAAGTCAGGATTTGCCCTAACTTAACAGATAAAGATTAGATCACTGTGATTTCACAAAAAAACCCAACCTACTTTCCAAGGAGATTTGGCATTTAAGATGGTTTATTTGTTACAGCTTAGCGTAGTGCCAGCTGCACATACAGCACAGCATTTTGTTACATCATCCCTCCGCAGCAAATGTAGCCTAAGGCTGCCATAATTACCAGGCATAACCATTGCCTTGGATCCATCATTTCGGTGGAGAATGCAGGATGTTCTGCTGGCATGAGAACAACACATTACCTTCACTGCAATTACGGTGGCTTGGCTGTCCTCTGGGAAAACCCTTCTTCAGTGTTCACAGTAATTTAGAATCACATCAAGCTACCATGGTCACTAGCAGAGTGTTTCACAGGTCAATTTCCTAAAATAAAATGGCTTAAAGTTGAAAAAAGAAGAAGTCCAAGGTTGCCAAAATTAGTTTTCTGTACTGGGATGTAGACCCCATGTCAAGAGCCACTAACAGGAGTGAGTGCCACTGGTGGAAATAAGGCCTCTCCATGACTCTGCTCTAGGATTGTAACAGACAGTATCAGCAGGCCACCCACTGCTGAAAGTGGGATTAGTTCTCACTATTGAAAAGGCCTTAGGGAGTCCTTTAGTCGATTTCCTGTCTCTGAAAGTAAAGCCACTGCCTTTTATTCTGTTTATACAGAGAACATAAAAGACAATGCTCTGTCTTCTCTTCTGCAACTGTATTATCCATACTTGAAGACTGCTGTCATACCATCTCCTTGCATTTTCTTTTCTGGCATAAACTACCACAATTCATTCATCTGTCACTCTTAGGCCACATCATTCAGAAGCCTTTTGCAATTTCTCCGCATCTTTGTCAAAACACAACTCCCCAGAATAAATGCTATATCCATTCTGAATAGTAAGATTATTTCTGGGCATCCCTTTTTATATCCCAATCCAATGCTTGGTTTTCTTATTGTCATAGCCTAAAAATATTGACTAGTGGTTATCTTACAAATCATGGCAAACCCCAAGTCCCTTTTTGTGGAAACAGGGACTGTGTTTTCCCCAATCAATTTTTATGCAGCAGATTAATCCTTTCTGAATACAAGCACTCCATCTGCTTTAAGAACTTTTCTCCATTTTACCCATGGAATTCCAAATTCCATTTCCAATTTCCGTGCACTTTCATGTATCGTAGTCATCTGGGACTTTAACAAGCACATTCTCCACCTAATCTTCCTGTTACCATTTCACGTAGATCTAGAACCCAGGACCAATCTTCAAAGATATCGCTCTTAYCTTGGCAGTAAACCATTGGTAGCTACAGGGTGATTGCAACTGGCTGTAGTTCAGTTCCCACTGTAGCTGTTCTGATTTATTTGACCCAAGGGCAAGGCCCCTGGAGAAAGGTTCATGACATAAACTTCTCAGTTTTGTGAATCTTTGTGGCCATACTCTCTTCTTTTAAGAGTGTAACACTTCACACAATCCAAAACAACAGGGCGTATTAATAGCTGCACTTGCACCCAGTTTATGTAACTATTCTTGCAATTTCTTTGTTGGTCTTAGACATACTGACTCCCACATTAATACACTGGCTAGAGCCTTCTCTAGGCTTCTATTTCATAAATGGACATAAGGTCTCCAGGACAGAGCCATGACAAAGAATAGCTCATTGCTGACATGCTCATTTTTTCAAACAGCAAAGTAGTTGCATATATATCAAATCAACAATAAGCTTTGACATTCCTCTGCAAGTGGCACACTCACAGAATATTTAAACACATACAATTAAAATTATAACATCAGCAATATGTTTGACCCAGTATTATACCCAGAATAAGGACAATCTCTGTGACACAAGGTATATAACCTAGATGACATATAGTAGGCAGGATTCACTAAGAAATGTCAAATGASAATAAGATGGTTTTTGCTTCACATCATTATCAAAATCACCTCACACTCCTATTTTGCTTCTCTCAGATCCTGCCATGAACATAGGATGCTGCCCTAAGTCCAGGTGTTACCTAGGTGTCTACTGTCTATAAATCGAGTTCTGGCTCTGTATTACTGCAATACTAGGAATGTGCTTTGGGGAGCAAACCTGCACCAATATGAGTCGTTTTCTGGCAGGGGAAGTGGAGGGTAAGTTCAAGGAACCCAAAATGATCTGTAGGCATATGCTGAACAGAAATGACCAAGACAGACTTCTCACCAAACCAACATGATAATTTTTATTGCTAAGAGTTCAGTGTATTAAGCAGAAATCATCAACTTTTTTTGGCCAAGATTTGATAAATTCCTTTAGTCTGCTAGGGTGGTTTTCCATGCATTGCTTCTATAAGAAATTAAAGAGTCATCTGCTTTGCCACACTGGCTATGACACTCCAGCTGGACTTCAAGCTTGTTTATGCTATGTACATTTAAAACAAACTTGGCAGGTGGAACAGTGGGTTCTTCCAACATACACCTGCCTCAGGTCTCCCGAGCTGTGACATATGGCTTGTAGGTAATTGACTGCCTCGGAAAATGATCCCATGCAAACAACAACTTGGCCTTGAGTAGGCCCAGATTTTTCACYGGTATTTCAAAGAGCCTGTGCAGGAAAATGGCACCTTTCCTATTTCAAAAAAACAAACAAGCCAGAGAGACTTTCATCATATGCTTTTAAATTTGCCATTCACATTCAAACTCTACTGCATTTGGGCAGAGGTTGCTTTTCCACATCAGGTGGCCGTAAATGCTAGCTAGAATTRAGGTAGTGCAGGAACTTTGGCCTTGATTCATCACTTTGTGATCCATTTAATACCAGACGAATTTCATCAGTGTCCTATAATAATCTGCCAGGAGTTAGTGAAGGGTAATATTAATACTGCAAAGTGAAAACTGAGACTTTTAAAATTAATCAGTAATTCGTTCATGTGTTGCCAGAGCAGGAGGGAAGCATAAAAATTTTAATAATAAGCCTAAATTTCAGATACCCCATTGCCATAATGCTAATGCAACCACCAATTTTCCAGGTCCCCCTGGCTTATTACAATTCCACCAGCTGATGACCAGGGGAGAATCTGATGGCAGGTTACGGCTGTGCTGGATATTCCTACTGATTCCTGTGCTGTGCTGTGGGCATACTCCCAAGGACCTGAATCAGGCCAGAAAGGCAATCCAGCCTAGTGACTGCTCGGAAGCAGAGACAATGTCCTGGCATGGCACAGCCGAGCAGCCACCATGCAGCTTTTGCAGCATGCTCAGTGTGAGGTGCTGTGGGACCCTGTGGCTCCACAGACCTGTGCTGTACATCTGCTCTACACAGTTTAATACAAAACAAATATTTTCTAACAGCTCAGTGCTAGGATTTGGTGTGTGACCTTGGGGTACTCTTCTCTAAGGTTTTCTTTTTCTAACAGAAATCAGTACATCTGCATTGGCTTCATAACAAGTCTCATTTTTATTTTCAGAAGATCTTGTATTATAGAGGCCTTACTCTATGTACTATACGGACTGTGGCAATGCACAGATATCCTAAAGGGGATGTAAATTTAGGACATTGCTTAATAAACAAAAACTTTACCTGTAACACAGAACTTGTACGAAATGGCCTAGTCCTTTTTTTCTGGAACCATTTCATGTCGGCCTCTACAGCAGCAGCTGACACAGTGATGGGGAATGACCCTTCTTTACTCACTGCATCAATTTACTGTCACCATTTCTGTTGCTTTGTTATTTTCCCCTTAGCTGTTTGTCTTTTCTATTCCTTTAGTTCACTCATGTGAAAGTACTGGGGCAGTCATTCCAAAAGAGAAATGGAAAGCTGTAATCAAAATGAGTGGAATGTAATTTATCTATCACATAGATTGTCATCAGTGGCTTTGTGCAAAGAATCCAAAAAAAAAAGAGCTTGTACTGATACACATGGGTTTCTCAACTTCAAGACGGTAATGATCATTGGGTTTTGACCTCAATTTGGATTTTCATTTTCCTCTTGAGGAAAAAAGCTCTCTTCATTTTGTTTCCAACATACTCCCTGCCTTGCACATGAAGAGCAAGACTGAAAATGTAAATATGTTCATTTTGCTTGCTCTTAAAGGTTTGATCTTAGAAAAAGCTTGCTGATGAAAGTTCTTCTTCTCCAAGTATTTTAGATGAGTGTCACTTGCAATGCTAGAAAACAGTGCTTGGAAAGCCTTATAAGCCGTATAAAAGATTGGCTCCTAGTGCTGCAGAATGAGTTGTTTTTAGCTTTCTGAAGGGCTGCATGTGTTTGACCTTCCTGAAACAAATTACTACCTATGTCCTTTGATGCCACCTTTTTGGATAAAAGATAGCTCAGCCGTGTATGGAGGTCCTTGGTGTCAACAGAGATGGCTGATATTTGGCTTTCCCAAATGCCCTTAATTTGAAGTTTTTCCCCTCTTTCCACCAGRAAAATGCAACTGAGTGACAGGAATACTCACAAACAAAATCGTGGCTCACATAATATGCACATTTGGATATATATAWAGATATCTATAAATATATACATATTTATTGTCAGAGGTTGCTGAATCAAGGAGCTCAATGGAGGTGAGGCTGCTGCAGCTCCATGTCCCCAAGTCTAGAGAGCAGGGAGGCTGAGTGTGTATTCCCACAGGTACACTCACACACTATATAGCACATATGTGTGTATATATATATATCGCCAGCCACAAACAACAGCAAAGACACATGCAGCAGCAACAACCTTATGCTGTTCCCCTCTCTGGCTGTTCAAGGTGAAGGTCTGTTAGCAGGAAAAATGTATAAATATGTATGATGCAAATCCCTCGAGTAGCTGGACTCATGCACTCAGCCTGCACAGTAGCTGGCCCTGGATTCCAATCTCCTCGTTTCCTGGCAGCTGGACATATGAGCCCCTGACTCTGCGGCCCAACTCCAGCTGGTGTTACAGACCTCCTTGCATGTTGTCCTGGGTTAACTGTGAAAGGATATATTCTATTACCACCCACATATTTCCTTGATAAGCTGGATCATTCGCAGTTACACATCTGGTCCCTGAGGCTATGCTCATGTGAGGTAGGGTGGTACTCCTTATCTCAACCGAGATAACCAGCAAGAACCACCTATCCTGAGTAGATCATCTCGGTTAATGGCCCATTACCGAACTGGATAAGCATGGACRAATGGAACTTCAGAACCGTCCTGAGTGGATTATCTCGGTTAATGGCCCATTACCAAACAAGGTAAAACACCAACCAAAAGAATGTCAGAAACCATTTGACTCGGCTCATGTGACCAACCAACAGAATGTCAGAAACTGTTTGCTCCTCAGAGAAGCCTCATGCGAGCTCATTGCTGAAGCAACCAATAGAACGTTGGGAAAATCCTTCTCCATTGTGGAAGTCCCCGCCCCTGGGTGGGCTACCAGCCGAGAAACACGACATAAAAGTGTTTTGGGATGGGAGATGGGAGAAATCACTYCACTCCACTCCACTCTGGACTGCACTCGACTGGTCTACCAGGACTACTCCACTCGAGTGGACTCCACTCCGCTGGACTGGACTCGACTGGACTACCAGGATGGGACTACCAGGACTGGATTACCAGACCACTGGACTATCAGACAACTGGAGACCCAGAGGACTCCGGACCACCACGACTGGACCCTTCATCACTGGATACTCAGCGGACCAGGCCTTTCTTTGGGACTACTGCTTTCAACAGGACTGCAACCACTGTCAGGTTGTACTGTGACACTGTTGGTTTGTTTAGGCCAGTGTTTCTGTATTCCTGCATTCATTTTAACCTTTTTATTAAAATTGTAATTCTGACCTAAAATCTCTCAAGGCATTTGTGTCAGGTTAATTCCCCCTGCTGGTCACAGTCAAACCAGTACGCACATGCACACACACACACGCATAATGCAGATCCTTCCTGTGGCTGGGCTTAGGTACACCCTGTAGCTGGCCCCAAATTCTTGGGCTCCCCATTGCCCCCTGCATGGAGACACACACAACATGCAAAGGAGTCGCTCAGTCTACTCAGACTTCATGACATCTTTGGTGGTTGTCCTGCACACCTTGGTCCCCCCGTGGGCAACACCTCATGTTGTTTCACTTTGGGGGACACACCCCCCAAGCTTACCTAAACCAAATTTTAGGAGTTTTCAGTTAGTTCTGTGACAGCAAATAAGCCTAAGCAATGGTAAGCTTACTTTCTCTTTGCTTCACTTACCTTATGATGTGCTTCTCTTCTTTTCTGAAATAAACTTTTAATCTTAATTAACAAATTGACCTTGGCTAGGTCACTTCATCTCTCTGTGTTTCTCTTCTCCCTTTTGTTCAATTAAGACAATAAAACATTGCACCCACATGGGTATTGCGAAACTTAATTAACTGGTGTGTGCAGGACACTCTGAGGTTCTGCAAAGGAGAGCACTGTAAGCATAGAAATTTAATGTTAGGATGAGTGTTGCATAATAACCTGACACAGTGTCTGTAAGTGAGCAATTTAAAAAAAAATTACTTCAGATTTTTTGATGGACTGAAAGTAGTTCTGCAGCAGGGCCCTCAGTGTTCAGTGGCCAAAAGCATAAAAGAGGGGAGTGGTTCGAATTCCCAGGTAAATTGCTCAATTAAATAAAATACTTTATAGTTGGACTTGGTGATCTTAAGGCTATTTCCACTCTAAATGATTCTATGATTTGCAAAACACAAGTTTCACTCAGTTTAACAGTTAGGTCATGTGTTCTCACCTATATCCATCTAAGTCTTCACAATCTTCTCAGCACCACCATTGGAAAACACKTACAAGTTGACCTTAAAGTCTGTTCAAAACAGAGCATCAAACAACCTGGAAAGTTTTTTGAAACTAGTTTCTTTTACAAATCTGGTCCAGGTACATCTGGAGGTCTAGGTATACCTACCAGATTTACATTTCAGGAATATCCATGCCACAACTTCTGTCAGCGCACTGTTCTCAGTTCTAGTCTCATGAAAAGCTTGGGTGAAGCTCAGCAAGTGCAGACGTAAGATAGAAACTAAAGACATTATCTACACCACCCAAAGGAAGACTTGAATGCTACATAGTAACATCAGAAAAAGATTGTGTGACATTTCCATACTTTAAAAGTTGCTTTTGTAGTTTATTATATGTATATTAGATATTATTTTATACAATATTTTAAAAGACTTTACCATAAGCGTCTCAGCTGTGTAGCTGAGTAACTTCCCTGATTATGCCCAAAAAATCATAATAACCAAGAATTAAAGTTCTGCTTTTCAATGTAAGACACAGCAGATGCCAGGTTTTCTAGTGATGCCATGGTCCTTAGAAGCCAGGTGATGCACAGTTAATTTTTAGACAGTTACCAGGCAACAGTTGGGACAAACAGAAGGCCATGAACGACTCCTTAATTTTCTTTCCTGAATCTGAGCTGCTGGATTTATATTTCAACTATTTTTCCACCAGAGGTCTTAGCCATTGAAAAAGCATCATACAGCACATTGGTTAGATTAGATAAGTGATTTYCTTTAGCAGGTCTAAGTACTCAATAAATCTGTTCCTTTGTAAGTGTAATATAAAATTGCTCTTTTCATTTTCATGTGCTTAGAGCTAAGAAATTCTACCTGCAAGAAAGAAGTTGAAGAAAAATCTCACAGCCATTCTGTGATATTGCAAAAAATATAAGCCTGTGATTTTGCTTTTTGTTTAGATTTTCTTTTACCTGTCATTTCTGTTTTGACATGTTTCCCAAACTCCTGTTATCAACTGTTCTAATAATTACCATTAAAAAATGAATGATGGTTTAACACACAATGAAATATTCAGCTACACTACAGTTTTTTCTATTTCTCCCCCTTGCTTTCACCAACAAACAACTGAGCTTGATATGCTTACAAAAGACAAAAAATTGCATGTTTACGTGGAATAGAAGAGATCTCAGCTTGAGGATCAAGATGTAYTTTCCTCTATTATTGTTCTGTGCTAGTGCTACTTTGTCATACTGTCTTTTACATGCCAATAATCACTCTTATCACACTCCAAGTTGTCCAGAGTCTGAGCTCAACATGCAGAAAAAAAATTAAATAGGAACAAATGGAGGTTTCCTACTATTTTAGCACTTTTTTTAAAAAAAAAAGGTATGTCATTCAATCTAACCACTCTTGTACTTTTAGTATGTAGTCATCATCACAATCTCTCTCTCACAGCATAGTCAACAACTGCCGCTCCTCACCTGATGAGGTTTCTATATCCCGCAGCGTGATCTCATCTCTAAGAGGAACTGCATGAAACCATTGCCGCAAAAAATGTGAGCCCAGTGTTTCGGATACAAGACATGAAAATCTGTGTCATTTTTCCTCTTGAGGGAAGTGGAAGATAGGAACAAGGAAGGACTCTAATTTCCCTACGTCACATACTGTATATTACCACTCTGCTACGTGTCATTGTCTGCGGGCCCTCAGGAAGGTGAGTTTATTTTTACTATTATTTATGACTGTTACCGCATGAGCTTCTACACATAAGCTATCCTGGAAAACAAAAAATCAGGTTGTAAACTTGTGGGGTCGAGTCATTGCAAAGGAGCTTGAGAGCCTGCACCTACCTCCCAGAGGTTCTTTTGAATATTCATGGTGTTAGTGTCACTGTAAAGTATAACCTGCCATACAATGCGTGGGTGGCTTAAAAAGCTTAAGTGATACAATACACAGGAATTGGATGCTTTGCTACACATCTTATTCAAAGCTAAGACGAGGCAATGCCTCACTCCAGATTTCTGTAGTATCTGACATTTTACAAATATTGATCAACTATGCCTAACATTTCCCTTATATAGGGATGTGTTAGTAACCTCACAATGCGTGGGACAAAACTGAAATAGGCAGTGGTAGAGGACAATATTTTAATGCTTGGAAGTGAACGTCTATAAAGCTGACTATGAGTCCTTGAAGATCCAATTCTGGCTTCATAGCTGGTTTGAGCTGACCTAAATCTGGGCTGTTATTTAAAGGGATAGCTCTACCTTCTGCTCTCTGGCCCCAGCCACATTCTCTTACTTGTGCCAACACAAGATGTTGTGTGGATGCACAGAAGGTCAGTTCAGGGAATTCACCTAACTGGAAACACACTAAAAAAACAACTGGGCAGATGGTTTAGTCACATCAAATGGACTACAGAACTGAACTCTCAAGTTCAATGCCTCTGCATTCTGCTTTGGAAGAGCTGTGCTTRAGGTAGGTGGGGGACAAATAAATGAAAGGGGTCTTAGCTCTGCTGTGCTTGTTCAACATGGGTTGGTTGAGCAAAAGTCTTACTGCACATGGRGGGCTTGGGATCCCTTCTGCCAGAGTAGCCCAGAGCTCACTTGCAGTCCACGCTGGAATGTGCCCTTGTGCACACTCAGCAGGAGCACAGGCTCAAGCTTGGCTAGCAGCACCAGTAAGAGGGACATGGTTGCATACTGAAGTGGGGGAGAGGCTTGGGGGTAAGTTGCCCTCTGTTTTGGATGGAATGGTAAAGAGCTCCTTTTGCCTGCTCTGCTCTCCCTCCTGCTCTGTAAGTGGGATGGTGCAATTCTGTCACTTCTCCTGCTTCAGTCCATCAGCACTGAGGTGTTTCTCCCTTGCCACAGATGTCCCCTAAGTTTCCATCTCTTCACCCCTTCTTATCCAGGGCCCAAAAGCTCCTGTGCCTGGGGATACTCAGCATTCCCCAGCTCCAGGCCATATTGGGCAACAGCCAAACTCAGTCAGGGCAAATCCAGAGCACACTCCAAATCCTTCTATGTATGTTGACTTGAAAATGCTCAAAATGCTTGCTAACATTTTGACTCAAATTGTAAATGGTCAGCCAAGAATGGAAGGGATCCTTCAGCCCACTCCTGTAAGTCACAAAGAAAGATGACAACYTGAAGAAAACTTTAGTGAAAAAATTGCTTTGTCCTACTAAAGCAGATTTCAACTAATTGGAAACAAAACACTGTGGGAATTTTTTTAATAGTTTAACCAAAATGTTCCCCTTTGGCTATATTTATCATTGAAACACAGCCATTTTATGAAACAAGAAGACAGCACTTGGTCTGGTTTGCAGCCAATATGCTGAAGGCTTCAGAAACAGTTTTATCATTTAAATCAAATGACAATGCTGAACATTTCAAGAAAACAAAGGGGAACCGTGTAGGATCCTTGCAACAGATGAGTGCCCCTACTGGTTCACAAAATTTTTTATGCTCAAGTGGATCTGAACTAGTTGGTTGTTTCCTTGTCTTATACCTACTAAGGAAGGACAACAACTTGGGGGGGGGGGGGGGGGGAAGAGGTCATCAATCTTCAATTTTTTTCTCTTACTTGTATAGAATGCCAATGAATATATTTCATTTCTACCAGTCTTTTACACTCTATTTGTGATAAGCGTCTATTACTTTTTGGAAGTGGTCATCTCTCTCTTCACTGTGCAGAGATACAAAGCATCCTCCTTAGAACAGAGCCCAGATTCACCTCTCCCAAACTGTGACATTTACCTAAGTTACCTCCCATCTGAGCCTGAATCGTCCTTCTGATGGTTATCTCCTTCCATTAACTACAACCAAAACATAGGTCAAAAGCAATCGAAACAGACATCTCACTGCAGCGCTTCCTTAGGGAGGAGGCACCGATGTCTGTGGGTACTCTCTTTAGGTATCATGCTCCTGTTTTTTTGKGCTTGTCTTAGATAGACTAGATCTTGCAATTTGACAATAAAAAGGAAAACTCTGGGTTGGGGTAAGTATAAGAACCTGAGGGGACTGGGAAATTATTTTCCAGTGGAAAAATCCATTAAAAAATGTACTTGAAATTTAGTCATCTGCAAAAACCTTGGCAGGCATTTAGCATCACCTACATGCTGGGACAGAGAGCACAGGATCTTATTCTTTTATTCCCAGTAGTAGCACAGATCATTTGTGTGACTTTGGACAGATGACTTCCCAGTTCCATGTCCTGTGCCTCTGTCCACATTTTAACTCTTGTTTAGATTATGAACTTTCTGCTACAAGGACTGCAGTTATACAATAATCAGATGCAACAAGACAAATCCATGTTATGAGAACCAGGGTTCTTCAGAAGAATTGCCCTTTTCCAACAGTCTTCCTCCAGATGATGTAGATAGAGAGAGTTGGTTGGGAATGTTCTTGGTGGTTACAGAGCAAGAGTTAGAGGGAACTGAAGATTGAAAGCTCTCCATGGCCTGAAAGTGACTTGGAGGCAAGGCAAGCTTCAGGTAAATGTACTGTAGAGGATTAGGGGCGTGTATTGCACAGCATCTCATATAATCCCAACGGAATWTATAGTACATGATTGGGAAGTGCTGAAAACCCACTGAATTGCAGAGAAAAAGTCAAGAAATGAGGGCTTTGTGAAGAGTGGCCGTACCAAGATTTCAGACTCAGTTAATGCTTTAAGAGCCATATTCTGAAACCACATATTCTGACATATTCTGAAACCACAGATGCACTCTGTGTGTACAGACTGAGGCATCACACCTGATCAGAGAAATTCGATTTACATTAAGAGTCTTTACACCTCTAGCATTACTCATTAAAGGAACACAAATCTGATTTTCAGTCCCCTGCAATCTGAACAGCTTTAGTGTAAATTACTCTGGAAACCTCAGGTCTTCTTCCTAAATGTCAGTCCCCACCCCTTATCATCTACAACAGTGAGATGATGCCATCAGTTTCCCTTCCCCTTCCCCTCCAAAGCTATGCAAAATCGACCACTTTTCTGCTGGTCCAGACTTCAGATATTCAGTAACTGAAATGGGAAATTATTTTTAAACTTCTCCGGGCTATCAGGAGCTGCACTGATCCCAGACTACAGTAGGAAAGTCTTACAGCTGTGTTGACCAGCTCTGACAAGAGCCTGTAACACTTTACCTTCAACTTGGTTTCAGTTCCCCAGAGACAATTCTGTTAGAGCCAATTGCCATTTGCACATAGAGACTGTTGCATTGTCCTTGAAAAAGCACATGAAAGTACACCTCAAACTTTCATGAAGCACTACAGATACTAATGTTAATTATTGTATAATTTATACATGATATGAGATGACCAAGTGTGATGACATGCGATCAGTGATTAATGAACTGCTCACCAGTGAAAGACAGGTTCTTCATTCTGGTACAGCAGAAGACAGGGATATAGGCTTGATGACTTCACGATATTTCTTCCAGATCTGTTTTCTGTTATTGCATGGTTATAATACTCTATGATATATGGAAAACTCATGCATACAGAAAAACTTTATGAGTATTCACCCTCATTTATTGTTGTCCTTTTCAAACAATTTTTTTAAGTGCCTGAAACAAGTTAATTTGTTTATCACTCAGGTTTTAAATTTTGCTGTTAGTGTCATAATTTTACAGCTTGTCTACATGAATAAGTTAATTTTATGATCATCCAGAACAGTAGCTGCATTAACATCCTGAAATGCAGCAATTCAAGTTCTCGCCTTTTAGATTAGTTTTCCCGTAAAAATGTTCTAAAAATTTTCTTGAATATGTGTTTCCTCCATTAACTGCCCACAATTCAAAAAAGAAGATAATACAAAGTATTTGAATTTTAAAGCGTCCAGTTAATTTAAGAGAAAAGCATGCTATTTCTTATTAATATTCTATATACTTCTCTAATAAGCAATCTGAAGCCCTGCATGGGAAGTTAGGAAGAAGAAGCCTTGGTACACTGGATCCTTTGAAATGAGCAGATTATTCTGACATGCTCAAATTTTACATGATGCACTTAAAAGCTTGTTTGTAAGAAGCTTTTTGCACAGTGCTCAGCAAAAAAAGAAAAATTGTCATCAAAATTAGAGTAAAATAGTAATATTTAGCATTATATAAGAAACCATTACTATTGCATCAACTTCTGGTTTTAATTACCATGTGTTCGCTGAAACAAACTTGTTGGCCATTTGCTCATCCTACCTCCATTTTTTCCCATCCCTGTCTCCACTGTGACTACCTTCACCTCTCTCCCTCTTCCTTCAGGGACGTGATTTCACAGTGGCACACATGCCACTTGGCTAAAACTTGCCCAAGGACTCCAACATGCAATGCACATGCAACTCAAGGAATGAAATTGAAGTTTCACCTATGAAAAGAGCAAGGTGTTCTCTGAAACTGGAATTATGTAATTATTCTTATCATTGTTTCAATCACTTGTTGCTGTGGATGACCAAACAAAGAAGAAGGGACAAAGGAAACGGGATAAGTGTAAAAAAGTATATGGCCTTGACACAGTAAGTCACATCCCCTCAACCCCATCTAATCACAGTAATTATCCAGGTCAAAAGCACGTACCAAATTCCTCTCCATGGCACAGATCCCAGAGTACTCTCTATCACATTAAGTCAGCCTTAAGCTGCAGTTACACAGAAGAGCAAAAATGTCACCAGTGACACAGAATAATGGGGGGGAGGGGGGGAGATTTACTAGTGGTTAAATAAAACTGCTAGTCAGGCTTTAACAGCAATGCTGAATAGGACTAGGACAACTCTGTCAATATGATGGTCTCACCTAGAAAAAAATTCCTCTCTGACCCCAATCTGGTAATCAGTTTATTCATGAATGCAGGACACAATATGTCTGAAGAATGTCACAGGAGATCAGTTCCCCTCGGACTTAAATCCTGTTTAAAGCTACAGTCAATGTCAAATGCTTTAGAGAGAGAGAAAAAGATTTTTTAAAAAGCCAAATATTCATCAAAGGAGAAACCTGGTGGTTCTCACAGAGTGCAGATAAGTGTTAGAAGTTCTAACATGGATTGATACAGCAGTAATGTATCACAAACACAGAGCCCATCAGGCCAGTTTCAGATCCCTCAAATGTCTCAAGAACCACTATATCAGAAGAATATCTCCAGCACCCTCTCACAAACCTGATAGTGTCCCACATTTTTTACTCCATACCTGCCTTACAGGAGCTGTACTGTCACCTCCACCTAAGGTTACCAACAGACATTTTGTAAGGGACACTCTACCAATGCTTCACTTCAGCACAGGTAAATAAAGCCCCCTACATTCTACCTAGCTAACATAACCCATCATCTCTCAGAAGAAGTAGCACTGAAAAGAGAACAGGACTCATGCAAAAGATAAAATACTCTGCTTGAATTTTCATTCCAGGTCAGAAAGTATTAAATTAATCCACGCAAAATAAGGAATCATCGGTCAAAAAAAGATGAGAAAAATCCATCCCGGCATAGTGTTAAGCATGATAGTTATTTTTCTGGCTGGAAGGTTAAAATTACAGTAAAGTGAGGGAGAATTTGAACTCAGCTGTCCAACATTTGAGGATTCTCTTCAAGTGTCCAAGGCTGATGAATCTCTTCCAACATCTGAGGAGAAGCCCATGCTTGTGAGTCCCAGGCATAGACAGTCAGCAAGTCCCTGAGGATTCCTGCTTGGGTTAAATACTTGCGTTTACCTAGCTTTAAACTCTTCTTGTTAACCGCAACTGGATAGCTTGGGAAATCTCACCCAGCCCAACAGCTTTTACAGCATCCATGCTTATGCATGTCACCGTTCTGCCAGATGACGAATGCTAAAACAAGAGGCCAGATAAAACAGTACCAGAGCTCAAGGACTCAGTGCTGCTAKACCTCCACAGCTGATTCAAGACGGGCCAACAGAGGGTCTAGGGGCCTTGTTGGTAGGTGAATCTCAGGAAAATGAGAAATATGGAAGCCCAAACTGGCCTTAAGCAGAATATTTGAACTTTTTCTTTACCCACACAAATGAGTYGATACCAGATGTGCTGGTAGCTGGTTTCCAGCTATAAACTGCAGCAGCCAAGTGAACAGACCAGGGAATTCAGTCTCCCGAGCTGTGCATATATCACCTGCCTTCAGTTCACACTAAATGTGMAGTGTTTTTTACATTTATTAGTGATTTACAGACCAATGTCCCTCTGTGTCTTGGAGAGCAATATGTGTTTTTGCCACTGCTGGCAACTCTGCAGCAGACATACAGCTTGTAAGCTGTGTCATTTGTGAGCAGCGACAGAAATTGAGGTCGCTTTCATTATAGTAAGGAACCTTTAAAAGAGCATATCGCTGTCCCGTGGACGATGACATTTACAAACATTTCGCAGTTTCTAGTGAGCAAAAAATATCACATATAGTGGTAATATTGTAGTGGAAATACAATGCTGCTGGAAAAGCAAAATCCAGGACAATGCAACCTCTTCCATGAGGTTAACAACAATACATCATCACACATGACTTTCATGCTCAATAAATCCACTGGAAATTAAACCCAGCTGACAATTTTTCAACAAGTGTTCTAATTCTTTTATAATCAAACACATTAACAACACACCATATTCATTTTCAGTGGCTTCAGCTTCTCAGCCTAGCATATTAGAATAATTCAACACATCTGGGACTAAATTAACATCACAAACAATTTCATACGCTTAGAATGATCTTCTCACTTTGCATTACATAGAAGACAGTCCTCAGAGCAAATGGTTAGTATTAAAACAGCCAGGGGCTCGGCTACTTATGCCATGGGATGCAGTCTGAGAATCCTGGTCCTCGGGGCTGGTGGGGTCTGTCTGTTAGAGAAGGGGAAGAGCATCTTTTGTCATAGGCTTGCCGAGTTGGTGAAGAGGACTTTAAACTAAAGTTAGAGGTCCCCTCCAAACCAAGCTGTTTTATGATTCTGCGAATGTACCCTTGTTGCACTTGGACACAAAAAAACTGCGCAGACTCAGTTCTGTTAAGATAGGAAGCGAGAAGGGCTGGACGACTCCGAGCTTGTTTATTTATATGTTTTTAGAAACTACTGTGGATTGGAGGGTGAGGTTACCACCTCTCAATCATACTGGTCAAAGCAAAAATCTATCAAACGTCTCCGCCTAGGAGAATGGAATGTAAACAATAAGGAACGGTTAGCAAAACACGGCTATTGTTTACAGAAAAGTGCATGAGAACTCTGTTGCAGAAATGAGAAACATCGAAAAACTGCAAAACTCAGGGCGACATCCCTTCACTAGTTTAAGTCACCATTAGAACCGAAATGAGCTTTTATTAATTAGAGGCATATCCTCTCTGTTTATACAGCACCATTTTTTTGCCTGGTACATGTGAACAAAGTCACTACCCCAAGGAGCTTATAGTTTAAATTGTACAGATGGCAAACCACATCTTCATAAAACTGATATAGATTTGAACCTAAAAAGAAGGCAGAGCAAGACAAAACCATAGGAAGTAAATGCATCTGTTTTGCAAAGGAATCTGGGATAGGATATGAGGTTATGAAGGATATAACTGCTTTCTAATAAGTGTATCCACTACAACACAGAATTGGGTGGGAGTGAATAGGGTTTTACTAGATCAAACACTGTGGAGATATATAAAGCTAGTTCCAGAAAAAGACTTGGACACTGCAACTTTTGAGTCTTGTCCCTAGTGCATTATTTGGGCTACATCCAGCAAAAGATTTATGTGGCTAAAGCAGGCAATTGTCCCAAAGGCACACCCACATTCCCACACCTAGGTGSTGCTTAACCCTGGACACACTTTAAGGATCAATCTGATGTGTTATGTTTCCCAAGTACCCAGAGTTTGCTGCTCCTTCTTTCTTCCCACAACCATGAGACACTATCAGTGGCTCAGCGAGTTCATGAGGAAAAGCAAAAGCCTGGAAGAAGTTTCCCAGCCATTTTTGCTTTTGTTTTTCATTTGACAGCTTCCTTTCTAATTATAACTACACCTACACCGCACAAAAGCTTTGATTCTCTTAGTAACTTCTTCCTTTCCTCCAGCACGCAAGTGCTTTAGCTGTTTAAATCTGGCCTGCACCACTCAGGAATTAGGAAGCAATTTCTGCATCCATCCATGAGGTTAGCTCATGGTTTGCTCCATGAGGAGCAAACATGGCAAGAGTACTTAATGCCTCTCTTCAGGCTACTGAATTTCATTCCCATGAATCTATATATACTAACAAGTCTACTTTTATAGGACAGGTGGCCTTTTTCTTCCAGTGTGATGTTGGGTAGTACTTTTTTCTCTCTGTACAACCAACATGCAAAGGAAAAATTCAGACTCCTCGAGCTCAGACAATTGTGGTAACAACTGCATTAAAACTTCAGGCTGTATACACATACATCCTGCTGCTCTAGGAGACTTCCAAGAGCACTCAGAGAGTGCCACTAGAGGACTTTTTAGAACACTACTATCCTGTTCCTACCAAGTAACCGGTAAAGTTTGGTCTTTGATCTATAGAAAAATTGTTTGCAAATCCCACAATATTTTTAGATTATCACCAGCCTTAATTATGGTTGAAAACCCCAAGTTAATCCAGTGATATTCTCTTTCCCAAAACTGCATTCTTTGAACAGTTTTTAACCTTTCAGTGCATCTCTTGAAATGAAGTATGTAGATGAGGAGACTGAAGTACTGTTTGAGGCAGCCTGTGCCATTATGCAGCCAACAGCTCTTGTCAAGTGTATTGAAAGTCCTCCATCAGTTTAACATGTTATGCAGTAGTGAAGGTGAGCTAGCAGAAAGCAAAGAGAAACCCTCACCTTGTGGAAATGCTAGCCTTGTAACAAAAGCATGGAAGTGGTTTTCCTTTAATTGTCAGTTTCTGTGTAATTTTCTGCAAAATAAATATTGTCCTTTACACAAAAATATATTTTATGGTGAAAAATGTATTTTGCAGATCAATAGACTGAAGACTAAAGGAAAGTGATATAATCATCTTGTCCGATCTCCTGTAGAAAGCCGTCTGAGAAATGTCATTAACCAAAAATGTTTGCATCTACCTTACATCTTCTTTAAAAGTAATGACGTTTCAGAATGACATGCATTTAAACAGTTTGAATGATGAGAATCTACCATAGCTCAATTAATTATCTCTACTACCTGTATGACGCAGCATCAGCTTCTGCACTGTCACATCAGGATATTTTATTCAATTCTCCCCAATTATTTCCCATGTAGGATTGTGCACAAATCACCTTTCAGGGTTTTTTTGGGTAAGCAGAACAGATTGAGTTTTTTAGGTTCTCACTAGAAGGCATGTTCTCTGCACTGTCCTGTGATTGTTTTTCGAATTCTTTATCAACTGAAAAAACATGCCAACTTGCTTCAGTACGTTGACCTGTTACTATCCAGGTACCCCAGGAAATACTCACTGATAAGCATGAATGCTATTCTCTTTCTCTTAGGACAACTCAAAATGGAGATTACTTCTGAGATTAGGCTGGAATATAATTGTTTTGATGCAATTTACTTATACTCTCCTAAATATCCAGAAATTTCAATAACTGATGATTCTTTTTTTTTTTTTTTTTTGTGAACACAAATGAAAGCAGTTAGAAAAGAACAAATAACCCCAAACTTTTCTGAAAACATCATTAGCTTGAAAGTTAAATGTTGGTCTTCAAGAGGAGTCATCAAACCAAAATCTGTGTGAGAGAATTTATATATGGATGATAAACATACATACACATCTCTCTMTATATATGTATGTTTATATAAACACAAAAGCTGTGGACCATATGTGGCCTATGTCTTTGTATGCAGCCCACTAAGGAACTTTCAGATGCAGCCATTTGAGCAGAGGAATATTTGGAGGCTCAGCACAAGATTTTTTGTTGCTAAAGAGTCATTGGAGTAAGAGAGAAACAGTGAAGAGAAGGAAGGGTAAATCTATAAAAATAGGTTGGGGTTTTTTTGTGAGGCAAAATTCCATAGTGACCACAAACATCTCATTTTATTTCAGCTGACACCTTCTGAGTAGATACATGGTTGCATATGTAACACTTTCTCATATTTTTCCCCCAGGACAGAGTTTTGCTTGCACTCCCAGTGCTGTGAATTTATAACTGAGGCATTGTTTGGGTTATTATATGTAATAGGAACTGTATTTTCACAGATGGCTTACCTTCCTTGCCAGATGTCTGTTTTTAACAGTGGCCTAATAACTACTGCATGTGGTAACTTCATTCCATATATTATGAAAATATTGCCTTGAAGGGACAAATCTTGTATTTTTAGGCTACTTTTGTACTAACAGAAACAACTTATGAAAGCATGAACTGGATTCACCAGCACTTGCAAGATATGACTCCTTCTAAAAAATGAATGCTCCTGGGCCACTGGACGTGCCAGGCAGGAGACGTGAATTACTGGATTAAAATCCTGTTTGTGACAGACCGGTGATAATTTTGTAGCTGTATGCCTCCAGTTCCCATTTTAGGCTTAGAAATCTATGATTCACCTTCTGAACATCTTTCACACTAACATCACAATTATCAAACAAACCCTTAATTTATTGCTTCAAAAGATTACAGTCTGGAAAACCAAAGGAAACAGACAATGCCTGGGGGTTGAAGAAAAAGCATGTAAACAGCACAGATGGGCTTCAAAGATATTGTTGAGCAGCATTGCCAAATCCAAACATTTCAAAACTCTGAGTCAGGCACCAAAAAAGTCTTGAAATTTACTTACAATTCATGAGATGTGAAAAATAACTTCTTTCACTAACGCCTGCATTATTGTGCAGGCATATTCCATTCCCAAACGCCTGTCAGCTGTCCTCCCCCAGCAGTTGTTGGGGCCGTTGGCTAATTTCAACTACGTTTGAGGGAAAAGCAGAGAGCTGAACATTGTTGGCTCCTTACAAAATAGGTGGGTGGCTGGGCTGGGGGTCAAGGAGAGGAAGGCAGGGAAGGGATAACTGGTACTTTGTTTGCACTGGTCAAGTCACCCTCAGCTGTGCAGCTCTGTGCACCCCATGTGCAAGCCAGCCAGGCCAGCAGTGGGAGCTGCAGACATTGTATGGAGCTGGTCATACAGAGGAGCAAGGGGGTAGTTGAGGAAATATGAAGGGTCTCATTCAAAGTGTAGAGGAAGAAGGCAACTAATGCAGCTTTACACCATGGGGTATGAAGAAAGTTGTGGGCTTTGTGGCAGTGGGATGTGCCAGAGCCCAAGCACCAGCTGAAGCTCCACAGCCACAAAAGGCTATCAATATTTTATTTCCAGATGTCCATGACAGGGATCAAAGCACCAGATAGACTCATGGTCTCATAAGCCCTTCCTCACACAACTCTACTGAAGGGTTTAGCATCCCTGCACCCTTTCCCATGCTGCTGGATACCTCTTTCATGGCACACCAGGGGTTGTTGCTCCCTTGTGATTCACCAGCTCATTTGCTACGCATCCGTGCAGGTGTACCAAAACTTGCTTCAGAGTAAAATAAGTTAGTGAAGGTAAAGTGGTCTGGAAGAGTGATGGAAGAGAGACAGGGAGACAAATGGAAACCTCCTCAAGCTGAGAAGTTACTAGAGTCTAGGTACTGTGAAGTAAATCCTGGCGATATTCCTTACCAAATCACCAGTTCTTACCCAGCAAAAACTTTGTGTTTCTCAAAATTGTTTTTCCCATGCCTTACATGACGGGAGGTGTGTGTTTTCTCTTCATTTTCCTGTTGACAGCTCCTGACATTGCAAGTTCACCAACTCCATCAGCCTGACGAAATCTGAATTCCTGGCCCCCCACTGCAACAATTGGTGCACAACAGCAGAGAAGAAATACAGTTCTCTGGCGGTGAAGTCCCCAGGCTATAAACACATAAAGATTTATCAGCCTGGTGTGTTTCAGAAGCACACCTTTCTCACATGGATTACAGCATCCTGTTGCTTACTTTATTTTGACATATTCTGTGTTTCTGTTTTCCAGAGCATTAGAAGAAATTTTTTGAAAGGAAACAATTGGAGCATAGCAATCTCAAGAGCTTCTCTGGAAGCTGTAAAAAGTTTTCACTTACAAAAGGCATTATATCCAGATCTGATACCAAGAGTTGTGTAATACTGTTATGTTTTCTCACTTGCAAGTATTTGTGGCCAAGGAATCTGCCCTTAGACCTGCAGTGTGGCTACAGTGCTGTGCAAACAGTCCTACTAACATCCATGTGTCACATTTCACCCACCTTCTCCACTCCTACACTAGGTTCATCCTCATCCCTTTATCTCGGGATGAACTGACTTCAGAGAAGCTCCGTCAGATAGGTAATGGCTCATAGTCTGCTCAGTTCCAGCAGTACATATATTCAAAATAACTCAAATGGTAAGCAGAGGTGTTTTGAACTTGCTTCATTGTAGACAGGTAAAAAATTGTGGCTCTCTCAGGATTTGATATGTTTCGTGCTTTCTCTTTAAATGCAATCATTGTTTACAGATTTTTTTCAGTGACCCCATATGATCATCTGGACACTTGTCCTCCTTTACATTTCATGTTTTCCAGATTGAACAAGCTCTAAAAGGTGTGCTGGAAGTGAAGGCTCCCCTATGCTATTGCTGAGGCCTGTTAAGAGGATGATTTAATAGAACCTGTATTTCTATAATGAAAACAAATAGACTTTAAACAGTTTAGCTGGAGTTCATAAACAAGTACAGGCTCACTGACTTGATTTTTCTAGATGAGCGGCAAAGTAAAAGGACGTGTCTAATAGCATTCAAGACCACAAGTAAAAGATTGTGATAATCTTATTTAAAGGAAGAAAATATGGACTGAGTGGCTAGCCATCACTAGACATTCAGCTGATCTTGTTGGTCTCATTGGTTTTACATATATTTGTATATTAATACCCATATTATAATCATATCCTCTCACTTATATAGTCTCCTTTCTATAGTGACTTTCTATAGTAACTGATGTTTTTCCATACAGTAGTGTTCCTGGTATGAAAGAATGATGATTTCTCAGCAGTTTCAGCCTGTGATCTTGGGCTGGCAGCTTAATCAGGAAATGTGATGCTGTTCCAGTGCCAGTGGACCATATTGGGAATTGCGCCGGTATTTCTCAGGCTATTTTGAAGTCCAGCACTTTCTCAAAAGCTTCTGTCTTGCTGCAGAGTGGTTGGGCTGTGGGTAAATGTGTGACAAGCTGAACCAAGATGACAGCAAAGTCCTACAGAATCTTTGCAGAAATCAAATCAACTGATCACTTACAGTGAGGAATTTCCTGATTTCAGAGATGGGCTGAGATTACTCGTTAGAAGGAAGAGACAAGCCTGGCCAACGTAGCTTGTCCCTAGTGGAAAGACCAGCCAGACAGGCTCTCTAGTGGAAAGTCAGATTCAGAGACAATAACAGGACACAATAAAAGCTAAAGAAAGCAAGCAAAAGTGCGTCACATGTAGGTAATCCCATGTGATCCTTCACTGTTTGGACAGCAAGTCAAAAGACAGAAGAAATCCACGTGACCTAGAAACACTAATTACAGAAATTAAGATTCTGATGACACTGGCAAGGGATGGACAGCCAGCAGAGAGTGAGATCTAGTATCCTCTTGGGCATAGTCCACACCCCACTGAATTCAGGGAGGTGGTGCCATGAATTCCATTAGTGATAAGTTTACTGTCAAGAATTGTCTTTTCCTATATTCTTATTACCTCAGTCAGCACTCTGCTTAAAACCATACAAGGCTCTTTTCTGCACTGAGAAAAGAAGTGTTATGTGTGATGAAATGGTAAAATAAACATTAGTTTTCTTGGCTCTCCTCCATAGTACGTATTCCACTTCAAATTAAAAATTAAATTGAGCCTCTCAGTGTGACTGTTCAAGCATCTTGCCCAGCCATCCATCTCCCAGCTGTGCAGTGTGCCACTTGGATCTTGCTGCCAAGTGTAAGCACTTGAACAATCCAAGCCAGGTGATTACAGCATAAAGGCTCTTTTAATTTGTATTATGCTATCAGTATTTTTTTTATGTATATGACACTTAATTTAGTCATTTCAGGGCTCTATATTTGCAGGTTCCAAGTCTGTTTAATAGATAGGTTTATATTATTATATAAATAGCTTGGAAGCTGAGAGCCTCACAATGTGTGAGTGACAGAGGCAGGAATAAAATGTAAAGGCACTCCTTTAGAATCCTAAATTCATCCTCCAGCCCTTCCTGCTTTTACTGTATTATAGAGCTAATATTTTGTCCTTACAAGCTTCTATACTTGCCCCTTGTTTACAGTACTCATAATCCCCTAGGACACTGTTTGAAAAGTTTTAACCTGTACTTTGTCATTGTCTGTGTAGTAAGGAAAGCTAAAACCATAAAAGCAAAGCAATCTGTTTTATTTAAGTTGTTTCAGAAGATTTTAGGTAAAAATTTTGCTTGATTGGAGGCGGTATGAAAAACAGAGGACAAAGAATGACTGTGAAACAAGAAAAAATCCTATAGGATTTCATTCTGCTGTACAATGTGAAAACTTTTCCTGTTTGTATATCTGTGTTTTGCAGCATTTGCTTTAAAGTCTTTGTCCTCTTTAGAAAAGTAAAATAATGAACAGATTATATTGTTCCATTTCAAGGAAGGAAACAACAAAGAAAAGCCTACTGGAACACCAGATTATATAAATAAAGGCAATTTTTACTGACAGTGTTCTGATCCAAATATTTATTTATTTCCTAACTCATACAAAATTGATGCTTGTAGGGGTATTGGGTTAAAAGGGTTGGAAAATTAATTCTTCTAATTATCCACAGAGAACATATAGTACTGATGAAGCAATGAAAACCTCTTTGACTTGAATAAGAAATACATTACATATAATTTACAGAAATAAGACCTAGTGGCATATAGAAAATGACATTTTAGAGCAACAGTACCAGCAAGGACATTGATACTTGTCTCTGCTGTGGCTGGAATGGGTCACCCATCACCCAGGTCCACGCAGTGGAAGGGGAGGCTTCCCTTCCACAACTCCAAACAAGAAAGCTAATGATTACCATTGGCAGGCATGTCCCCTGTTTGCTTGCCAGTCACCTCTCTCCTCAAGGCTCATACACCATCCAGTTCTTGTAACATCGTACGCATTTGCTACACTAAGGAGTTTGGCTGGATTCAGACCAGAGACCTACATGTAAAAGACTAAAAACAGAAGGAGGCTCTGTTCTACCAGAAATTTATTTAGCAATCAGATGGAAAACTTGGCGTAGGGGAAAAAATGTTGGATACCTGAAAGAGATGAGAAAGTCAGTCCTGAATAAAAGTAGTTCTAGCTTTAAACATAAATGAAAGTGCTATTAAAGGTTTGTATATGTGTCATGCCAAATTCTATAGATTTGAGAAATACAATGAAATGGTATCTAAGTCATTATAAATTTTGCTATTTACACAGAAGAGGAAAAAGAATGTTTCCTACATCATTTGTCATGTTTCCCTTCATATCTTGCATACTTATGAAAATGTAGGGTTTCAAGTACCCATAGAAAAAATACGAACGTGCAGAGAGAATAACCACTAGAAAGAAAAAAAAGCAACCAAGTCCTATAACTGGATTTAAAATAATTCAGTCCTATCTAAGGAGTCAAATCATGTTCTTTTTCCCTCCCTACATAAAAGTTGCACTCATATTCATAATAACAGGAGAAGAAAAGCACAATTTTTTCATAACACTGGACACAGCTTTCCAGAAACAAGATAGCAATTACTCAGAAATGCTGTGGAAAACATTAATCACAGAGTAACTTGCTATTTACATTAGAGATGTAGCCTCTAAAATTAATTTTAAATAAAAGAAAAATAAAAGCATTTTTTTGTCATAGGACAGTTTTGTCAATAACATGGAGTCTCTGTTCTTTGCTTTTTGTCCAGCATTTCTTTTGAGATATATATCTATAGATTTATAGATATACATCTGAGAGAGATGTATCAAAAGTTAAAACATGTCTGGATGGAGAGCCTGCAAATTTCATCTGAAACTACATTTGCAGTAGACAAACCCCCACAGAAAAAAATGCCGGAATGATATATTTTAATGACATGACATTCCCTGTCCATGATCCCCATAGGATCCATGTAGAAACCTAAATGCCTCCGTCCATAGAAGCAGAGCTAACAGCAGCAGTGCGGGTTCCTCAGTGCCACCAGGCTGAAGCACCCTAGTCCTCGTGGGATGCAGTGGTTTCCATCCCCGTGGAGGCTGCTAGGACAGGTGCAGAGCAGGGTCAGTGGTGGTGATGTGGAGAGCTGCCATCCTCCGTATGGACTACAGATGGGATCCCAGTCCCTTGGCAGTCAGTGCAAGCTGTTGAATCCAGCAGGAGCTGGATGAATCCCCAGGGCAGCAGCAGGGTCTGAGGACAGGAGTGCAGGACAAGGCATCACTGATTCTCCAATCCAGTCCCAGCATGGCCACCACATTGCCCGTCAGCTCTGTTCTCACTAGGCTCTACAAAAGGAGTCACTACTGTCGTGCTTCTTCCACGGAAAGACAGCTGGACCAGAGAGGAAATATTGAGCACCACAGCACTTCTTATTCTTACACATGCAGGATGCTAGTGGCCAACCAGCTTCAATTCAGAACCAGGAAAATCCAGCCGGAGGATGTGCCCCTTAACAGAGGAAAGACTGTCTGTGCTTCAATCAGTCAGCACTCAGCTGCCCAGTCATCATCGTCACTTGTCGAAACCAGTGCAAATTCACAGGAAAAAGAATGTCCACATCGAGAGGGTAAAAATCCTTTCTTGTGTTCAAGAATGGTACAAGCATTTACCCAGCATCTCTATCAAATATCATAGAAAAGGTTACACAAAAATATTTAAATATATGGGTACAGATACATAGATATTACACTTGCATAAAATATGTATATTCAAAACCCTTTGGGCAGTTTCACATTTAGCTGAAAATGTATGCTTTAGAAATATGAACAATTTTCTACTCTGTTCTAGTTTAAGTGGGAGGGGGAGGGGAGAGAAGCATCAGCCTTATTAATACTGAATGCTAAGTGCAGAAGTTTAGCTGTAGCTGTAGGGTTTTGAAGCAATTGATTTGACAGAACCTCCAAGCATAAACTCTGTTTTAAAAATCCACATCTATTCCCTAGATTGTTTATTGTTTCATGAAAATGAAAACCTATGTGTCCTGCTTGTATCAGCTAGATCTCCTGAGACCGTTCAATTAAACCTCATAAGCTTGCAATACCTCAAGATAGGGCTGTGTATTGGGAATATGCATGAACTTATTGCAGTAATTCTGTGTGATAATAGGAATTTATAACTTCTCATATCTTGTCTAATTTAACTTTAGAAATAAAAAACCTTAAATGACACCACAAGAATCTCACAGTTCTGCGAAAATTAAAGTCAGTATGAAATTTTACTAATAGACCATATAATTTACACAGATTTACATAAATACAGAGATATTAAAATATTAAATCAAAGCTAATTAACAGAGGATAGAGTTTTACACGGTAACGTTTTAACTCTAGTCACACTTTTGCAACTACTTTCAGTGGCATGAGATTATATAAATAATACATATACTTGTATATCCATAATATATATAAAGATATATATATATCTATCTCTCCATCCTTCTTTTTTTCTTCAAAAATAGGGCAATTTTATAACTGCAATGAGATGTGACAAGCAGTACACTTCTGGGGAATTATTGCATGCCTTGAGAGCATAAGGCAGAAGGAAGAGTATCTGACTTCAGACACTAAAGAAGTGGAATCATCAACCAAAAATGCACTGGAGTGATTTGGAACATCTTATTGCTTTTATAAAACTCGAAATTATACACTGTTGGTTTGTGGGGGGAGGTTTTAAAGGCACAAAATAAAGGGGAAAGTAATACCTCTCTATTTAGTGGCGATCAACGGTCAGGAAGCTCAATTACTGCTCACTGAACACTCTTCATTGTCCTAAATCTATTCCCTGTGGTGCAATACCGTGCCGCAGTTGCATAAGGAGGTTAAACACAAAAGTTCATGCATCCTTTATTAGGGGAAACAAAACAAAGCCAATTTCCTCGCCCAGCAACAACGAAGTACCCATTACCATCCGATCACAGGGACTGGCAGCGGGAGCCAGCCGCGGCTCCCGTCGAACGGCGGTGTGCAAACGCCGCTCGCTCGGCCGCACGCACGGCAGCTCGCCACTAACCTCGGCGCGGGGAGCGGCTCCTCCAGCTCCGCGGTACGGCCCTCGCCTCGAACGCTGGAGGCACGGATCCAAACTCTACAGCGATTTCCCGTCAGACCAGGAGACATCAGAAAGCGATAAAGCCGGGTAACAGAAACATTGCCCTGAAACCTCTGCATTTGGGGGGGGTGGGTGGGTTTGGGAGGTTATTAGAGGATTATGGAGGACTTTTGCCACTCTCTTTCCCAGTTTTAAATTGGTTAATGACATTCACTCACAGATTATGGCCCCAGACCTCCTGGTCTATGTGTCTGGGATTTTTCTAGTCAGCCACCCTGGGAGACAGAGCACATCAGAGAAGAAATACAAAGAATACAGAATATTAAAAACCATGGACTATTACTGTATCCTCAAATCACTTTAAATGACAGAAGAGAAAGAAAGAAAGAAAGAAAGAAAGAAAGAAAGAAAGAAAGAAAGAAAGAAAGAAAGAAAGAAAGAGAAAAAAGAATAAGTCCCTCGGGATCACTTTTTCTTTGCTGTAATTTTTAGATGTTAGTATGCACAGTAGAGGGCTGCCTCTGCTACAAGACCACACTAGATGTTTCAAAGTTTGGATACGGCACGCTGCTAAGGCACCTTCAAGTAATGGTCATTGATTTAATCACTAAACAAAGACGCATTTTTTGTAAACGACGCTGCTTCCTCCAACACACACAGTATCAGCAGCCACTCACACCCGCCATGCAGAGACAAAAAAACTCTCGGTGCTTGCTAGGGATAAACTACACCACTTCTAAACAGCCACTTCTAAAATAAATATTTGTCAGCGTTTAGGAGTGGACGTTTTGCTCAACTGCATTGTTTGTTTCCCAAGAGAGGAAACAGAGGAAAATTAAGTGTTGTCTGTCCCTAATTGTCTACAAGATTAGGAGGGTTAAAAACACACATCAGCCTAAAAAAGTAGAAGCAAGATCTGTACTGCTGCAGGATTCCTTGCTGGGAGGCGAAGCTGTAAACGCAGGCGTTCAGTGCAGGGTGCCTGGTGCAGAACTGGATTGTTTCAGGACCAACCGGAGGTACAAAGACAACCTCCCCTGGAAGAGGACAGGCAAGTTACTGCACATTACCTCTCCCTTCCACAGAGAACGGTACTGGGTTTGGGTTTCAGGTTTCATGGCATGGGGAAGGGGAAGGGGGGGCTTTACAAGACGAAGGGAGCTGAAGGGAGAGGAAAGCTCAGGCACCACTCTATGCAGACAGCTGACTCCATCCCCCGGGTAGTGGGTCACTCACTGCTGCAGCCGGGGGCACGGGGCTGTGGGGTCGGAGGGCACCTGCAGTTAAGCCAAATCAGGGGTGGCCATTTCTACACAAAACATATGCCACTGTTGGCAAGGAGTGAGAGGGGTGGGACAGGGGCATAGATCCCAGTACAAAAGGAGAGACCACAGTGTACCGCCAGTCTGCTCCGAGGCGACAAGGAGGGTCCCAAGGCACCCAGCAGACCTGCTTCTCCCTCCACACCACTCACCCACACCCCAACCCACACCATGTAACGATGACACAGGGTGCAGCGGGAATCCCAAGAGTGGGAACATCTCTGTCCTTGGGATTGGGAATAATAATACTGTCCAGGGAAAAGGGACCCCCTACCCCTGACCCTCTCCCGCAGGTGGATGACTTGATATCTAGTAGCTGCGTGCAGCTCCTTCTCCAGTAAAAAGATGCATCCTTTCCTCGCACAGTCAATGAGAAATGCAATGTGATCTGTCATGCGCTCGGATCATGGGCTTGTTCGTTCATTTGAATTAGCAATGTTTTCTTCTTTTTCGGGGACTAGAATAATCACTCAGGTATGTACAAACACCAAYCAGTGCCTTCGCGAGGTCTCCCCCAAACCATCATGACAAAATCACCGTCTGCAGGAGCCCCGCACCAGCTGTGTCCAAACAAGCCTGTGCTTGCTGAGAGCTGGGGGCTGCCGAGGGAGAGAAGCGCTGGATCTCCGAGTCCTGGGGTGGTCTTCCCAGTCGGCTGTCTCTTCCTTGGGGTGCTTCTCCCTGCACCACCGCCCCAGGGTGCTGGCTGCTGCTATTGCTGCTGCGGGCACAGTGGTCCCGTTCATACTCCTCCTGAGCCTTTTGCATTTTCCGCTTCTTCATCTTCCTCTTGTGGATGTGGAAGGTGGTGAGGGAGAGGAGGATCAGGCAGAAGATGAGAGTGACCAGGACAATTAAAACCAGGGTGGACGAGAAGGACTGGAAAAGCTGACCCACTTGCGTGATGCAGGTGCTGCTGGTATTTAAGGTGGCAGATGTCCTGTTCAGAAGACAAGGCGGCAGGGACAGCCTCAACTCTTTGGAGAGCTTGGCACTCATTGAGGAGGCTACGGAAGATGAGGATCTTCCTCCCCTCTCTGAAGACGCCTAAATTTCAGTCGGTGCCGGGCTGCTGGCGGGCGCTTGCTGGAAATGCCCGGGATGCTGCCGGCTCAGCCTCCCGCTCGCTCTGAGGTACCCGAGCAGCCTGCAAAGGGAGCCGGACACATCAGCGCCCCGAGGCACCCACCCTGCGCAGCTCCCCCCGCCCCAAACCCGGCTGCGGCAGCCTCCGCCCTGCGCCCCGCCACGGCCCCGCTCCGAGCGGCCCCGGCTCCCTGCCGGGGGGCGGCGAAGGGGGCACGGGACACCGCGCCGCCGCTCCGACTTCGCAAATTCCTCGGCATCCCGGGGAGGGATGCCCCGGCCGCTCCCCCAACTAGTTGCCGCGGGAAGGGAGCGAGGGGGCGGCGGCCGGGTGCCGGAGCCCCGCGCCGCGGCGGGGACAGGCTGACGGAGCCGAGCGGGTCCTGCCCCGCCGCGCCGGTGTCGGTGCCGGTGCCGGTGCCCGCCCCGGAGCCGCCCTTACCTGCGCGGCGAGGGAGCGCCCGGGCGCCGCGGGCGCTGAGAGCTGCGGCAGCGCGGAGTGAGCGCAGGAGCGGAGCCGCCGCCGCTTCGGGGAGCGCCGCCCGCAGCTGCAGCCGCCCCGGCCGCTGACGTCAGGGGCCCGGCCCGCCGGCCRCCGCCCCGCTCGGCCCCGCGCCGCCGGCACCGCCCGCGCCCCGCGCACACCGGCCCCGGCCCGCCGCCCGCCGCGCCCCGGCCGCAACCGCGTCCCGCGGCAATCCAGCCCCCTCCGACCCCTCGCTCTTGGCGCGCCCGGGCGCTGGGAGCGGCCCGCAGCCCCTTCCCCAAAACACCCGGGCGTGCCGCCATACCCACCGACCGCAGCCGGCCCCCTTCGCCCGTGTCCCCATCCACGCACACGCGCCGTGGCCAAAACGCCCACACCAAGCCACACACGACGCCTTCACCTCCCGGCTGCCGTGTGCACCCACCCCCAAGCCACGTTCGCACCGTACCACACCCCAGTGCCGAGCTCCCACCGGCACCGAAACCCCTGCCCTCCGCACAGCCAGCGCACCCGTCCTTTCCCGTGGAGGCTGGTGTGAATCTGTGAGAGCGAAGCAATGCCAGGGACTCTTCTTGGGAATATGTGTGAAAACTTGCCTTACCGAGGCTAAGTGCATCGCGAGCGTTTTCTTCAAGAACAAACAGGTATGAGCTGCCTGTTAATACACTTAAGCTAAAAATCAGATTATTTCTAAACATAAGAAAAATTATTATTTGAGAAGTACTTTCAGAAGAGATAACAGGGCAGAAATAATAATTACCATTAGGATGGAGTTCGCGTTTCCAACGGGAGCAAACTGATGTGGTAGTGTCTGGCAACATGGGACAAGATCTGATGGCCGGGAGGTTCCATTGGTTCCACGCTGTGGGCACTAGACTAACCCCGTGTGCTGGAAGGAGAGTTGCTATAAAGCTCTGATGTGAGCGACAGGACTTTAAGGAAAAATAGGAAGTGTCCATTCTTTCTAGTGGCTAAAATGCCTGGAGGAAAATCTGTACAAGATGAGCTCTGATGTGTGTTGGAAAAATCTTCAGTCAAGAACAAAGATCTGTTAGATCTGCTGACCCTGATAGCCAAGAACCTTTCGCAGAGGTGGACAGGAGCTGGCAAGCTGTGCATTTAAGCACTTTGTTGTTTCAAGGCAGATTTCTTCTGCACTGTTTTTGTCTCTGATAAATAAACGCACCACAGCTTGTGAAATTTGGCCGGACACTATTAACTCTATGATTGTTCTGGAGAAAGATTCACACCACAGGGGATGAACTGCCTTCCAGACGGTTGGGATAGTCCCAATCATTTGCAAAGGGACTCCAGCTTAGTGCTTCCTCCAAAACCAGAGGAACGGGGGTTCCCATTACTCCTTCCACTCCCCGGAACAATACAGCCTGATGCTGGAGGGGTGCTGCACAGAAAGAAGTTCAGTCCAGAACTGAGAGACAAGCCCTTGCCCGCTCATTTGCCCACTTCTTTTCCTCTCAGTCAGCTCCCTCAGGTGCATCCCCAGTGTCATTGCCCAAAACACACCTCCCCATGGAGTGGGGTTGGACTAGGTGACTGTTTTAAAGGTCCCTTCCAACCCAAATTATTTTATGATTCTACGATTCTCAGCTGAGCATTCCTTGCACACACGCACACCCCCTCTCACACACCAGTCACATCTCCATATCCTCACTGGCATTCTGCCTGCACTTTTTTCTTCCTCCATACCTTCCTCAAACGTGCACATCTGAGGTCTGCATTAATGGGTGCTCTATACTTGCTGCCTTAACAGAGAAAACCACCATAGGCTGAAACAGCAAATCAATCTTCAGGCCATTCTCTCTTTCCTCCCACTATTCTCTGCAAAGCAGCAGCTGAATGGGGGCTGCAAAACAGGGTGAGGGGCATAGGGACCATTAATCATGGACTGTGCCATGGGAGAACACTTCTGATCACACCTAGAAGCAACCAAGGCATAAACCAGTAGCACTGCTCTCCCTGGCCAGGCTCCACTGAATCCTTTAGCCTAAACAGAAGGTGGGAAGAGGATACCATTTAATCCCACAAGCATGAGTGAGTTTGTGAAGTTGCAGCAGTTGTTCTGAGAGTGCTGTTCAGAAGTTACCAGATGATTAGAAATTATTTATTTTAAAAACCCCAAAGAACAGCACAAGAATGACCTTTTGCACAGAAAACAGCTCTAGCCGATGTAATATAGGTATGAAGATACCTTAGGATGTTAGATCTATTTATGGCAAAAATAACCAAATCATGAATTGAATAAAGTTCAAAACCAAAGAATTTACTAACTCCTGATGTGTTTAGTGCAAAAGTGAATAGATAGCACTAGTTTTTTATTGCACTAGAATATATGACTATGTCTTCAGGTTTTACTTTTTGGGAGAGGCAACACAAAGCTACTGAAAGTTAAATTGCCTTAAATAAATTTAAAATCCCTTTGTATGAATTTTACCTGTTGTCCTTTACCATCAGTTACTCACTGTATACCTTGCTTTGAGGATTAGAAAATAATAAAAATGTGTCTCCTGTATTTGTATGGTAAGTATTACAAGTATAAAGCTTTTCCTAAACTGTAGAAAGTGAAAAATGGGTTCAGGGAGKGGTCAAAGGTAGAGACCTCAGCAAATGTTTAACTCCTTCCCTACTGTCTCAGCCCCTTCTCRGTGTGTTCATGCATAATTTTGCAATATTTCTGCTTTAGCTAAAATAAATGAAAATAAGAGGTTGTTCTTGTTCTTTCTGGCAACAAATTTTACAATGTTTAATGAGATAGTCAGAAGACAAGCATTGTGGACTAGAAGGGAAATAACTCTACTGTGATTACACATACCTTGGCATTCTGGTTCAGACTGGCTGCCAGCCAACCAAGTGAATTCAAATACCCATGATCAGAACATAGGGAGTTTCAGAAATTGGGGGGAAAAAATCCGTATTTTTAATGTGCATTATTCCTTTGCTCTGATTAACTGTTATAATTATATTTTAATATTAAAAAAAAAATTAATCTCCAATAGATAATGTGGTTGTGAAAAACCCTTACTTTGTCTGGCATAAAAATAAAGGACACAATATCTTCAAGAGTGCTCTATTTCAATAATATTGGTCATTATTTCAATAATATTGGTCATTATTTATAGTGAATTTCATCATACTATATGTGGAGTATGAAATTTATGGGGACTAGGTTTCTTGCTCAAGTAGGATTGGTCACTGTGTAATAGAGGATATTATATTAAGGGGATATTTTTTGAACTTTACAGCAAGGTTTGCACTCATTACAACCTTGATAACTCCCAGTTTTCTCTGGATTCACRTTGTTAAGAAGCAGCCAGCACATGCATAATTAGAGAAGTTGTTCCTTCGGATACTAATTCTCAGTCCCTGTATTACAAGGCCCTTTTTCGCTAACGCAGTTGCCTAATGAGATAACCTCCATGAGCAAAGGCTGTTCATGTAAGTAAAGGTTTGATGGTTCAGGCCTTTGCCTATTAATGACCCATCTTGAAAAAAAATTTATTGTCCCACCACTGTTTAAATTTAGCACTTGATTGCATATAGAATAATGCATGATCCCTTTTTCTCTGAGATTGATGTCATCATTTGCCAGACAGACCAAGCACTCCATGAATGCCAATAACCGTCGTATTAATCCACTATCTCCCCATGGGATTAAGGCCATCTGTGTAGAAGTCTTTTAGGACTTTACATACTGCCGCAACAATAAGTGAAACCCAATGATTTAAACATGATTTGAAAACCTAGTACTGTAGATAGAATGGATTTTATAACCAAAATAAAATAAATTTTTATTTCATATGCACTAGTAGGTCAGCTAAGATCCTGCAAAGATACCAGGAGTGTCCTTCAGAGATTCTGAGTTGGAATAGCTTTACTATGGCTGAAAATTCTACTTCCCAGGCTACCCAGCTCAGAAGCAAATGTTTTCTTTCTTTCTCTCTCTCTTTCTTTCTTTTTTTCTTTTTCTTTCTTTCTTTCTTTCTTTCTTTCTTTCTTTCTCTCTTTCTTTCTTTCTTTTTTCTTTCTCTCTCTTTCTTTCTTTCTTTCTTTCTTTCTTTCTTTCTTTCTTTCTTTCTTTCTTTTCCCCACACCTTCTAGAAGAAGGTAGTCTGGGTGATATGGACTCACAATTATTTCAGTTTCAGGAGATGATTCTTTATGAAGCTTAAGGACAATTTTACATATTCATTTTCTATTCTTACTTTTGAAAAATATTCTTTTCTTGTTCTGGTAAAGAAGAAACTTCCCACATGGGATGGTGAGAATTTAAAAAAAAAAAAAGCCTGTGATGTCCACTGATGAAGGTTACTAGGCTCTTGCTGAATTCAACAGGGTGTTAAATGGTGCTAGGAGTTGAATGTAGGTCCAGACTATGAAGAAATAAGTAGACAACCTTGAGCTTGCCTGACCAAGTACACAGATCTTAACAGCAGAATTCTAAAGCTGCAATGTACGTATATCTACTAATGCAAAGCGGATCTGGGTAAAATTAATGCAAAGGGAGGAAAGAAGAATGGTATTTTAACTGTAACTATACACTAAAAATGCCATTTATTTTATTCAGCAGTCAATACATTTTAGAAAGGCAGGATCAGAGTAATGACCTCTTTTTGCTTTTCTTGATAGTTTACAGAGTTTTCAGGGATTTCAGAGGAGCAGACTTTGATTATATTTTTAAACAGAGAACATGGCTAGTGGTTGGTGAAACATCAACTAACTGTACCAGTGGGTATCACTGAGACAGAAAAAAGAAATTTTTACTGCTAGTTAGACTGGAGTGATATTTAAGCATAATGATCCACAATTTAAATTCGATTTCATGTTAACAGACCCTCACATGCTTCCCCTAACACAATTTGAATGCATTTCAGAGCTAATTCCACACAACATTCACTCTGCTTTTAATATGGAATAAAGCACGTGTTCAGTCAAACTCTGTGACAGGGTCAGAACCAGCCCTGGAGGGTGGTGGGCTTATGCAGCCTCAAGCCTGCATCCCTTTTGTGTTGACCCAGGGCACTCTCCCATCCCACCAGTGAGTGATAAGGGGGAAACTCCCAAGCGAGAGAAAGAAACAACCACACCTTCCATAGGTCATCCCACGGGCCAAGGAGAGAGCAGTCCTCACAGATGCTCGTCTGATCCATCCGTATATTTACATAAAGTAGAACAGCAACTCTATGAAAGGGACATATAGGATAACAGCCTGGCAGCTGCTGTCTGCAGGCAGGAGGCTGGTAGAGAAGGGACTTGAATTTGGGACTTTCAGTTCCAAGCAGTGCATGTCTGAGCCTGAGACAGGAGATTTTCTTGTTCATTCCATACACATAACAACCCTCTTGCTCCCCGTAATATCCTGGCTTCGTTCCAGGGAGGAAATCTAAGAAAGCTGGGAAAGTGTAATGGATGACAAAGCCATTTACCTCTAGCTCTACTAGAAAAAATCCATGCTCGGTCAACTCCAGCTCACTGTGCTGTTCATCAGCAAAGTACATAGCTCAAATTTTGCCCAGGGCCTTTTATAATTCTTTTTTTTTTTTTTTTATCAACTACTGTGTGATGAAGGAAGTTAGCAGCACTCATTATTATTCTGCTCCACTGTCATCTCCTGGGCCCTAAACACCCAAGAGACCCTGGTTTTATCCCCACTTTTTCACTATTGCAACAGTAAAAGGGATCCTGATACCAGCTGCTGGAAATACACTTTTCTTGTGCTGCTGCATAGCTGAAAGCCTTTGTGGACAGCCCTTTCTTTCAACTTGTCTGTCACCTTGCTTGTAGCCGGGATGTTAACTGCTTCTCTCACAGAAATTTGAATTAACTTTAGAAATTTTATTTAAAAATAAAACTAATTTTTACTAACTTTGTAGCACTTCAACTTTTTTCTTCTGAGGCTGTAGTTTGGGGTGGGGGGTGACAATATTAATTTTTAATTAGAGTGTCATCCCCAAACTTCATGAGCACAAAATGTCTTTATGCTTGTATTTTCTAAACTAGGACCAGAAATGTGAAGATGTTATTCTATGAGATGCTGTGCTCTGTAGTCAAATCCAACCAAGGATATAAGCACCTGCCCACAGGAAAGGTAAAACTAAGTATGTCATTTATTGCCTGTTGGATTGGACCAAGTATCTTGCAGCAACAGCCCCCTGCAGGCATTTCTTCCCCTCTTTCCCAAAAACCCATGTGGTAGATGGAGCTGCCCAAGCTGCAAAAAACATGGCAAGAGCCAAGAGCTCTTCCATGGCAAGAGCCCTCCATCTTATGAGCTGTATGATCAGCTTTTAAAAAAGAAAAGGGTCTGACAGACAAATGAGCTCAAGGTTTTCCCTCCATCATTCCTGGCATTTACCTGATACCATGTAGGATGTGCTTGTGAATAATCCTTTCGTAGAAAAATAACATTGTTTCAGAAGTGCTTATTTTACCAGTGGTATCTGCAAGAAAGCAGTTGTTTACTCTGGTTTCATTTTAAAGTTGCTTCACCACTGTGTGTATTAGACTCTACTGGAGAACCGTGTAATCTCTTATTACTGAGCTCTTTGGTTTTCTCTCTGTATCTTTCTGCTAAGTTTTATTATGCTCTTTGCCATGTCRTGTCTGAAATTAGACTGAAAACACTTCGGGAAAGCAACTGAATGGTCTGAGTTTTATCAAGAGATGCTCTGAGAGAACATAAAGCTCTCTCCAAAATAAAATAAAACAAAACCAGCTGCGGCATCTGGAAATAAGGAGAAAATATCAATGCAATAAACACTCAATGAAATTGACCAGTTTTTTTAAAGCCCTACAAGAACATGTTTGGATGTAGTAATGCCCTTGCATGATAGCAGGAGGCTGATTAGCTGTTTTGCACGCAGAGAAAGTATTGATACCATAACTTTTCTTTGTATACTTCGATGAGACTACGCCAAGGAATCCTGTGTATAGCCATTCTTTCCTGTTAGCACTGTTTCCTCCTTATTCTGACCTTCACAGTTCAGGAGTTAAAATTAGGTCTCTAAATCATTGCTATGATACAAATATTTTTCCTTGCCTTGAGGTGTCCAGGAGTAAAGTTTAGCTAATCCACCTCTTGCCACCTTTGTGGGCCATGCTGGAGTAGCAGCAGTGTGAAAAAGAAAAGCTTGGAAAGCAAACGGAAGACTGAGTTGACAAAATAGGGGAGACTGACTATACAGAAGGGGGAAAAAATAGGCAAAAATTAATATGTTTATAGAAGAATGCAATTTATAGAACTAAGAAGTGCAGGTGGAACATAGGAGGTACAGTGTAGAGGTGACAATCATAAATAGCTATTATTTGGGGAGCAACATGTAACAGTGAGAAGTGAGATTTCAAGAAATTGGAATTATATAGCTGAAAATCATGCAACATAAAAACATCATTTGTCATTTCAATCACAGGCCTATACAGACATAATACTACATGTGGTTTTGGCTGGTCTAGTTAGAGAAATATATTAATTCTTATAAGAATACACTAGCATGAAAATACAGTGAAATGTTACAGTATTTCACAGATAGATAGATAGATAGATAGATAGATAGATAGATATCACTTGCCACTTTCAATCCTATGTCTGTCATATTTACCTCACAAGTTTTAGAAAGAGCTGGACATTTACTACAAAGTGTGTGTTAAAGTATGGCATAAACTCTCGGGAACAGGTACTAGGAGAATAGGATGTCTTCCTAATGAGGGGAAATATAGAAACACAGCTGAGGTAGGATAAGAAACTGTATTACATGAAGTCTTTCTTAGGAAAAGAATAATAGAAAGGGAAGGGAAGGGAAGGGAAGGGAAGGGAAGGGAAGGGAAGGGAAGGGAAGGGAAGGGAAGGGAAGGGAAGGGAAGGGAAGGGAAGGGAANGGGAAGGGAAGGGAAGGGAAGGGAAGGGAAGGGAAGGGAAGGGAAGGGAAGGGAAGGGAAGGGAAGGGAAGGGAAGGGAAGGGAAGGGAAAGGAATACATCCTAACTTGTCTAATAAAGTGATTAGGAGAGCTGGAAGTCTGGCTTATAAGGAAATGAATAGATCATTAAAGAAGAACGAATTAAAGGTCAGACTGCAAAGTGCCAACATGACACAGAACAAATGTTGGGAATTGTAACCTTGTTAGTACAGAAAACTATGAGACAAATTGCACAACTATATTTTCTTCACCATGGTTGTCAGATGTATGGAGACTGTGTACATGACTGCTGCATCCACAAAACATAGCCTTCAAATCTCCTTGAAAGTGATCTTGTTTGTTGAAATGAAGAAGCATTTTTTATTTTATGATTAGGGCCAGTAGAAGGGAGCAAAATGGGATTTGTAGTTTTATTTGAAGGATCTATTTCCTTGAAAAGATAGGCTTTTAAGGAGGTATGGATTTCTACAATAATTCACCAAGTTTTGCACCTGTAAGCAAGCAGACCACTGGCAAAGGACAAGACTTTTACAGTGTAGTTAAAGAAATGACAAAGATATCCTGAAACTTGTTATTTAAAAGAAGGAGGAGGAAAAGGAGAAAGATAATGAACCAGGAAGAAAAAGGGGAATCCACTATTTCTAAACAATCCTGTTATTGCACGTCTTACACTTCTTTCATGGGAAGAGCATGCTTTCACTTCTGAGGGCATCTTGAGTTTCTCACAGGACTGCACCTTGTAGCCTTCTGAGTAGCCACTCATGACAATTTTTATTTTTTATTCTATTTCTTATGACATTTGATGATGGAAAAACAAAGGAATGGGATGCTGTCAGTGAGATGTTTTGAAGCTAAGCTACCTATGTTTGAGCCAATAAAATGGTTAGATTTCCTTTCCAGATTAAAACAGTCCTGGAAAAGAAGGAAATGACCTTAACTGTCTAGTTTCAACTGAACACATTTGTGTGTTTCGTATCAACTAAAGATTTTTCTGACTTCAAAAAAAAAATTGGACAAGTGGCTTTAACTTAATTTAGTAATTGCATATAGTATTTTCACATTAAAAGAAAAGACTAATTAATAACACCTGTCATGTAAAACCCAGGTGCTTTACAAAAGTATATTTCTCCATAGATTTCCATCATGGTTTTTACTATGACTAGATTAGGACACAACATCAATACCTAAATACTTAATTGCTTGATAGACTAAGCTTCATTTGAGCTGTTCTAGTCTATTATGCAAATTGTATCATATTAAAATTTATTGATACATATTTCATTGTAAGATGACAGCATCTCTTATTAGCTACTTAAACCAAGACCAACAGCTGAAAAATATCAGCATGAAAGCTACACACAAAAAAATTTTGCAAATCAGAAGATTCCTGCTTATTAGCTGAGATCTTACACTGAACAAAGTCACTTCAACCCACAAATAACAACCATGTTAGTGAGTAATTAAAGCAAGGGACAAAGTCAGGACTACAATATTCTATTCCCAATTCAGCTACTGACTCACAGAGTGATTTTGCTCATTTACCACCTATAAAATGGAAGATGTGATAATGATAATGACAGGGATAATAATGCCTACATAAAAGAAGTGCTAGGAGTCTTAATGCTTGAAAAGAGCTTTAGATAGAGCTGCTATATAAACACAGATTATAATTAACAAGGGACTGCAGGCTTGCACAATTGGTACATTCTTTGGGCTTTTAGAAGTAAAGATAGGTGAACTCTGTATATCTGAGATACCATGAGTCCTGTGTTTTAAGAGCTTATTTGGGAAACCATTATGTTTCACAATTGCCATTACAGTGTATTGGAGCCACGCTTTTAAGAGGACCTAACTATCTGCCAGTCATTAACATGAGAAACGTTAAAGGCAGTCCAAAATAATCTCATCACTGTGACTACTGGCTACAGCTTGTCCTGTTGTATTCTCTTCTTTGTAGATATGTGTAACAATGCATTTGTATGAAAGACAGGAGAACATGAGCGCATGAACAAGGAGAAGAGTTTCAGTGTCTTAGTGAATGCTGAATGCCTGAGGCATAGGTGAGCTTGGAGATTATTTTATACTGTAAATCCATCCCACCAGAGTCTCTGAAAATGGTCAAACACAACCCCAATGATCATTTTTCTAACCACTGCAGATATCTATTCTGAGCAGTGATATTCTTCTGTTGTTGAAAGCCTTTGAAAATAATGGGTTGCATTAGAACAGAAACCTTGTGAAAATATGGATAATTTGGAAAGGCGAAGTCTTCCTCGCTGAAAGGCAAATCAAACAGTAGCTTTGGAAAGATAATATAGGCAACCAAACTTAGAATAATAATGAGAAGCAAATGTATAGGTTACAGAACTTTGTAGACTACAGCACAGCATCACTCTGTAAAACAAGTCAAAGGCATTTGCAAAGGTACATTGGTCTCTTTTTCTTGTATAATCAGATTTTTTAACAAATTAAATCAGCCAAGAAAAGAACAGTCTGTAAGTAATCTTTGTGTGCAAACAAATGATTAGTGCAGAGGAGCAGCAAAAACATCTTCTTTTAATAGCTTGTTTTGTAGGAAAAAATTATACAGGACTAGATTTGTGTAAGGCTAGCAGACTACAGGAACATTAAGTGATACTAAAGGGGTTTAACTATACATTTTTCTGAAAGATATTCCAGTGTATGACATTACAAATCCATTTCTATTTCCCTCAAAACATGGAAATCTCTCAGACCATCATGTTTTATCATTAATTAGGTCACAACGTTAGAGGTCCCCATCAAGTCTATGTCATGATACCGAGACATTAAAGAGGGATCAAACTCTACAAGAACACAATTTGATTAAGGAACCAGCAAGGTAAAGCAATTTAGTTAAGGCCAGAGAAAGGGTCAGTGGCAGAAGAAGAGCAGCCTCTGGATTGCACCATCTGTGATGCACATATGGAGCACAAAGACAACGCTTCCAGCATAAATTGGTAGGCCATCCCAAACCTAAAAGACCTTATAAAGCTGTAAATATCTTGCATGCAATCTAGCTGGCCTGACATGTTGGCTTTCATTGCCCCACTTATCTCTGTTTAGCCAAGTCTCTGGAGTGGCATCCTCATCATTTCGTATCTCCATTTTGTTATTTAGTGTGTCAGAGATGGAGAAGAGTTAGCTGGTGATGGGAATAATCCCACAGGGTCCCAAGGAGAGTTATGGGGAAGGAAGAAGAGGGCAGCAAGCATGTCTTGTAACTTAGCGTTGCAAGACTTCTCACTGCTGAAAGATTACATTTTGTGACAAAGAGTCCAAAAACCGCTCACATTTCTGCGGAAGAAAACACACATATAGAATGCTGCAGCTTTCCTCTTAAAAAATAAAATTGAATAAATCCAAATGCTATTGGGCAACAATACATGTGTCACTGAGTAAGAAACACTGGGAGGAAATGCATTTCACGAACATTCTGTTCTGTAGCTGCCTTTTGTAGTCTTTCCTGAACATCTATATGAAATGCTCAGCACCAGTCTCAGCGACAGCCTAGATATTGCATGCGTGAGGGCTGTTTTTCTGCTCTTAATTGAGCAGAAAGTATGGTGCCTCTCTGATTTGTTAGTGACATTACTGGGGAGCAGGATCTTGGGAGAGATTTCTGAGGACAGCAAGTGGGATAAAACCAGACAGAACTGATGGAAAACATGAAATGTAAAACACAAAACTTCTGTGGATGGAAAAGAGTCATTTGTGCTGTTGTACTAAACAAAATGTTTGCCAGGATTTTTGCCGATGGAACGCTGAGGACTATGGGAACACATGAGGACCCCAAATCCACAGTGATAGGAGCAACAATTCCCTTATTTGTACCTGCAATAAGGGTTCACATCATTTGCTCCTCAGAATCCCTTTGCCACTTTTGTTTTTCTGCATTAAAATAACTTTGGTGGGCATTGTTTGCAATAAGAAGGAAATAGTTTCTTCACTTCCAGAAGTGGAAAACCACAAAGAAGATTTGCAATGAAGACTTTAGAGACTGTGGTTAGGCCGTGTCCAATGGTTGTTTCATGCTGTATTGATCCTGGCACTACTCCTCTGAGCTCAGAAAATGGTAGATTTCCTCCTTTTCAGCCTCATTTTGCCATGACCCTCCTGAGGAAAGCTGAGTAGGAGGCACAGAAGTGTGAGTGTCAATGGAGAGTGTTCATTTGTGAGGGTGGCTGGGCAGCATCCAAGTGAGCATAGTCAATATTTTATGAAAAAAAATCCTTGCAGAAGATTCACTTCCTCTTCTATCGAGGCTGGTACTCTCCTTTTGCCTTAGCACAACTCAGTCATTAATACTCTTCTTTCTTCAAGCTTCATTCACTTTCTTCCTAGCATCTTCAGCAGGCAGCTGGTCTGACTGCTTCCATCCTCTTTTTCAGTGCCACTGCTGACTCTCCCCTGGAGTTTCCAGGCCCTGTGTCTGATCCGAAGTCCCTGAGATGGGAATGGGAGAGCTTTGTAGGCTGGATGTGTCATGTATCCATCATTGGATCTCATACACACTTCAGTGGTAATCTCTTCATTCTGAAAATGTTGTATCTGAAGCCTTGGATATGCTTCAGATTTGTTGAGCTGTAGAGGAATAAGGTCTGTGATTTCAAGACAGCAGAGTCAGAATGTGGGGCCCACAACTCCTGCAAATGGCATATATGCACCCAAGAGAACACTAACTTGTTTCTACAGCTGAACAATGCATACRTGGTATTTTGTATATGTTCTGGTGTAGGTGAAAAATGTCCTAAAGTTCAAGAAGAAGCATTGAAAGCATTAGCTACACAATTTCAGATTCCCATAATGGCTAGCTAAAATACAATATTAGCTTCTTGTCAGGTATTAATGCCAGCTGCCTGGGGGGATGCTGAGCCTCCAGTGCTGCTCTTGCACTTTTAATTACCATTGCCACCACGGAAAAACCATTTGGAATATTTCTGCATAAGTGATGAAGGACTCCAAGAATGTTCACTCACTTGTTCCTCAAATCTAGCAACTTTCTTTATTATCTGAAAACTAAGGTATTTCTCCTAATTTTAGCTCTTTACAATGTGTCCTGGTGATCTATTCTGGTCTGGGCTTTTTTCCCTCAGTGACCCCTGTCTGGCTTCTGAGTCATTGCCCTGCAACAATATCGAGATTTCAAATGAGCAAATGAACACAGTTTTCACCACCGTATTCTGGTTTCTCCATCTTTGCTTTGCACTGCCTGCTCATCCCTCATATCCTACACATAAGGCAGATTTCTCAGCATCTTCAACTTACTTCCTTTACGGATGGTATTTCTCAGGTTGTCAGTTCCACATCATCTCCAAATCCGCACATCTTGTTCTACATTTCCTTCTGTAAGATAACCGCTACCTCCTATATATAGCAGAAACAGAACAGGCTCAGCATATTGCCGCTTGTCACTCTTATCCCACTGTCTCTCTCTACCCCTCTGTCCCATTTGCCATCTCTGGTTTCTGTTAGCAAACCAACCGAGTATTTCATCACCAGTGTTCATTTGTTAACCTTACAGATTACTCTCTCAGTGGGCACTGAAAGCTATCCAGACATTCTTGTGAAGGATACCCACACATTCACCCTGTTCTATTCTCATTTTCTTCACTTGGGTGAGATTAGCCAACATGGCCAAGTTTGAACTTCTGTTTTCTGCCTGTGCTGAGAGTCTCTAACTAAACTGTGTCTGTCCAAGTGTTCAAAATTTGCCCCTCACCAGCTTTGCTGAGTCTTATAACAAAAGCCAGAAGAAGGTTCTGTAGTTATCACTTCTTTTGAACGTTTTTTTTCTATTTTAGAAGCCAAAGTAGATATGTGTTCTCCAAGTGCAATAGGCTCTATCTTCAGCTGGCATCAGATCAATAGAGCTACACAGTTTTCAGCCCAGTATAAGTTTTCTATGTCTTCGGCTTCTAGTACACCTATCACTGCATAATCTGAGATCTGTGAACAGTTCATGTCACTTTAACAGGTACCACTTGTTACTGAGCATACACATGCTCATCGCTGAGCTGAAATTCAACATGCACCAGCTTTGGCTCTGTGAAGGTGGTTTAAGTTAACACATTTTTTATCTTACAGCCAGGAAGGGCTTAGAGCATGCACCCACACACTTATGAAGCCTCAGCATATGAATGGTAATTTATTAAGTGGCAGGACCCAATCACTTTCAGTTAGTGCCTATATTTTATAAGCAAATTGTTCTGTCTCTTCTGTTTCCATTGAGAAATTTAAGGTCTGTACAAAAGCACCCTCTTGGAGTTTTATTTGACTCTGGCTGTGTTTTTAATCCTTCGGCCTTCATAGATTTTTACCACCACAGGCTTCTTGAGGCGCACATAGCAGACAGCATGAATCTTCTGTTCTGCTTTGATTTAAATATACTCTTCTGATACCACTTTCTCAGTAAAACCTTTTACCTTTGGGTACTGAAAAATACAAATGAACACTCTCTCTTTGAAGTGTCAAAGTCTATGCTTGACTGATCCAGAGGTGACAGGAACAGGGCAGGTGACTTTTGTTGCGTTTTCTGTCTGCAAATGTCAGAGATTTCACAGGTGATTGTCTCTAATGGAATTACAAAACACATTCACTGTGTGTCAATAAACACATTTACTTAGATTACATGCTTTTTCTTATCGTAGGTGAGCCCTTACTTTTCTCCCAGTAAGTCTTAGGAGTGCTCCTGATAGCACCTGCTCCCCCAGCAAGTTTGGAGGAAAGTGCTTGGCAAGCATTTTGAATGAACACATTTTGGATGCCCACAGAATATATTGTAAACCGGATCTTCTTCATGATGGAAGGCATGTCAGACCATACTCCACGGCAGAGTGAGGCAGAGGGACACTTTTTTTGGCCTCTCCAAGCCTGATCTTGCTGGAGACAAACTTGGCTTCAGGCATCTCAGTATGAGATATGTTCACTCAGAGCAGAGCCTGAGCACCAGCTCCAGATACACCAGGCGGACAAATGGTTGAACAACCACCAGCTCCGCTCAGGCCTGCATTTCCAGGAAGTTTAAGCTGTGGACCCTTTACTATATAATATAACCTGCCATATGATTTTTTTCACCTTCCTTGTTGTAGGAGTAATTTTATCTCTCCTGGTAATATTCTGGTCCATGTTCTGATAGTAATTTTACCTGAAACCTTTTATCCTTGTTCTAGTCACCAGCCTCCATTGGCTTTCAGAGGTTTGATGGGATTTACTAGGAAATACAATCATGTCAGGAGACCATTCTAGCTGATTTTCCCTAAAGAACTTTTGGGATCTTCCCCTACACATGAACACAGGTGATCTCAGTTATCCACATTTAAAGCAACTTCTGGAGGCTCTGTATTAACTCACAATCCTCTAGCTGTTTTCTTAATGGGTTGAATCAGTGTCCATATTTGTGGAGCCTGAAATATTTTTACAACTCTTGTTTTCACTTCTGAATATAATTTGGAAGTTACTTCCAAATGTTCATTTTATAAGCTGCTGTTATATGCTCATCTTATGATGAACATGTCGTGTTTTATGCAGTGTTCTTTATTACCTCTTTGAAAGCTTAAACTTCAATATATGTGCTGACCAAGATGCATTTCTTCCTGATGATAAAATACATATTGTTTTACGATGCTAGGATTACTGACATCTGTTGGGGTCTAAGCAACTTAGCAAGATCAAAGGAAGAATCAAGATTTTTATTTGCAAAAGTAGTATAGACAGGTCTATAACAGTTCATGCTAATAACAGTAGCAGGGTGGACGTTAAATGTCATGTCTTAAAATAATCTGGCTTTCAGAGATTAGAATAATATCAAATGTGTGGACCATGTAATCTGCCCACTGTATAGTTCATAATGCTGATATCTGAATCACCTCTTCCCAGTTTTTGTTCCAATCCAACTACCTCTTCAGAGAAAACAATACATACAAAAACACAGAAGCAATGCAAGCAGCTTCTGCTCTTGTTACATTTGCCCCTCTACTCTGCAGTACAATCCACTTAGCTGGATGTCTGCTAAGTGGACACTTATGGGCCAGAAAAAACTCCCAAGCAGACTGTCAGACTGAGGTACTCTACCTGTGTGTGACTCTCTATTTCTGCCTGTAAGATTATTTTGCAAGGACGTCTGTGGTTAATATGCTCTGTGGTAGCAAAGAGACATTATTTCTGATTTGGGAGGAGCCCTTTGAACTGCCAATTGATAATGCAAAGGAAATGTTATAGCCAGTGAGTTAACTTCCTCCAACCTTTGTTTCAACAAAGGGGAACATATCTGTGTTTGATCAGCCAAAAATTAGACACCCTGAGCTCAGATTCTGCTTTGATCTCCTTTTGATCACACACTTCCCAAGAAAAAGGAACTTGCTCACATTTAGAGTTTGACTGCAGAACAAAGAAACAGACACTATGAATAGGAAGTGGACAACACATTGTATTGATTCTAATTAATAAGCAGTTCAGTTCAGATAAATATACATATATATAGAGATACACATATAAATGTATCTATACATATTTGTGTATATATCTATATACACATAGGTGTAAATGGAAAAAAATGTATGTAATTTGAAAGATCGTGGAAACAAAAAAAAAGGACATTTTCCAATATTTTTTAAATCCAAGCTTCTAGTCTGCCTTGGTTCACGGTCAATGGTATATTTAGAGGATATTATTGCAGTGGGTTCTTTTCTCAGTTGTATACCTCACCTTTATCAGGGTACAACTGGGCAAGATGTAAATTCACTTGTGGGTGATCTCTCTTCACTTTATAGTGTGAAGTAAAGCCATCCCTTCTCCATCTTAGATGAAGCCACTGTTAAATGTGGGTTCTCAGCCCAGAATTGTTGGTGAGCTCAGTAGTGGCTAACTGTATATTTTGCTGTTACAGTTCTTATTTTGTAGAACACTAGAAAGAAAAAGTAATTTGGGAATAGCACAATGTTTTCCTGCTTGGATAGTGAGGTAAATGAGAAGCCATGCTTCAGAGAATGTCTGCCATGTCTAGAAACCATATCAAAACACGACACATATTCACAGACACAAAACCTCAGCAAAAATCTTGTTCTTTCCCAGCTGCAGCTGTGGACACCAGTGCAAAGCTCAGTACCACTGAGCAAGAACAGCAACAAAAGAGAAGTCTAAGTTACTTATCCTGGAAGTCAATAAGTTAGTTCAAAACCTAGTTTTCCAAARTAAACCTTGATTTTTCAGATGACTACTCAGATGAGTCCATAACATCTCACATCAGCATTCTAGGACATGTAGCTCTGGATGAACCTGCTCTCCAGGCCTTCTAATATTTATTTCTCTGAGGAGACGAGAGAGGTGTTCTTCTACATTCTCTGAAGTTCAAACCAGTTGAGGGACTCAGCTGTGGTTCTTAGACACCTTCAACTCCCCACCTCAAGGAAACCTAACTCTACTTTCTAAATGTCTGGCTAAGATCTTACACCAGAAATGAGGTTGTGTTTGCTGATGTTTGTAGTGGCCAAATGCACAGGACAGCAGAGGATCTGAAAGGTCAGTAGTACTGCTCTTGTGGTAATAAGATTCAAAGTAATGTCAGAAGTATTGCTTAATGTATCTTTCAAAATTGGACACCACCGCAGAATAAGTCAGGAAGAAATCATGGGGCATTCTAGCAATGTTTAAACTGAGTATACCCTGATCATCTTCTGATATAGGCACATAGGCATGAGATATTCACACTCTGGCAGCACATCCTTTGGGGACCTTTGATACTTCCCTGACAAAAATCAATTGGCCATGACAAACTGAAACCAAAACCACAAAGAAAACAAACATATAATACAACTCATTTTGCCTGGATTCTCTGAAAGCTGCTATAACATTCATCTTGCAAACTCTTGAGATTTGGAGGCAGCAGTGATGGCCACATTCCACCACATCTCCTGCACCATCAAGTGGTTAGAATCACACACCACAAGTGTGTGGACATGCTAAGAGGGGAAAGAGACAGCTATGCCTTTGTCTGTCTTTCTTCTGCCAGTGCTGGACAGAAAAGCAAATGTGGCACTGTCTCAGCACTCATAAAAGAATGAAGAAAGCTCTCACTAATTACAATGCTTTACATTTAGCTTCTAACCCTGAAAAAAGATAAAAACAATAGAAAAATTCTTCTTAAGAGATAGTCACTTCATTTGCAGAGAATAATATAATGATGACCAATAAGAGGCAGGATTTATAAAGAACAGATCTTGCCTGACAAAGCTAACACTTTTTTATGGAATCACCAACTTAATGGATGAATGGAACAGAATAAATGTAATACACTTGGATTTAAGCCATATTTTTAAACAACTGCTCTGATCATCCTCTCCCTCAAAGCCAGGCAGCTATACCAACATAAAACTGGAGAGCATGAGAATGGAAGACTGCCTCATATGTTTCCCAAAAACATCCTTAAAAATCTCAACTGAACCTGCTTGTGCAAAAAAATATCTCCTTTGGTCTGAAGTATGGAATGAAGGACCAAAACAAGGCTAATAGACAAAGAGAATACCAGTTTATAGGCAGGACAGGTAAATATTTAAGGATCAGTTCTCGGTCTTGCCTTATTTAATGCTTGCAGTAATCACAGAATCACAGAATAATCTGATTTGATTAGAAAGAGGACTAAACAACATATTAATGAAATTCATGGCTGATATACTAAATTGAGAGGAGTCAAGAAAAACAGAGAGGCCAGAGACATAGGACAGAGGGATTAGAGTAATTAGTAACACAGGCTGAGAATAACAGAACAAGAATCACCTTGGAAAAACACTGTAAAGGACAGCATCACTAGAAAGGAAAATTAGCTTGGAAGATGATTTCTACTACAGGAAGATTCTTGGGTGAAACTTCATAAGGACTAAGAGGATAAAACCCAGCAAGTTACTTTCAAGCTTCTAAGAAATACGGTAGTAGAAAAGGTCGATGTAGTTTGTGCGTGTGTGTGAAAAGGTGCAGCAACACAGAGAAGCAAGAATCATTCTCTGCAAGACTGAGATGAAATGTGTGGGGAGTATTGCTTCATTTCTAGTGAGATTTTCACAGGCTACAGGGGAGTTTAAAGAACCACAGCACAAATAACAGCACTAGAGGAGCTGGTGCCCAAGGAGTGATTAAAATAGAAATTAATAGATTGAGCAGTGACCAAGTATGTGATACTAACATTGAAAAGGTGCAATTAGCAAGCAAGGAAAGAATGGAAACAAAGGCAGCAACGGGAACAAAAAATCAGCAAGTAAAGGTTTGCAAGAGACCCAGAGGACTTTTATCTCTGGACCAATTTCACAATAGGTAATAACAGATATAACAGCTACACAGCCTGGGCTTGGCTAGAGATCCATGCCAGACTTGGTGTGCTGAGTCTTCCTGTTTCTCTCACTCTTTGGTTGTACCTTGGGCTCAGTTYTTAGTGTCCTGGCTCTTCCTCTGATAGCCCTGGTCTTGTTCCCATTCAACTCTTTCTTGGCATTGAGCCAGATGTGCACAATCTTTATCTGGGATACTATCCTATAACATGGAAGTCTGACCTCACTCCCACCAGGACATATTTCCAGACCACCTATTTCCCTTCTAGCAACACAGTACTTAAAGTGATTTCTGCACTGGTGTTATTTCAAGATCTCAAGAGATTTGGCTGGATATTTCTCATATAGATGTAATTGAGATTCTCTCCAAGCCTATTTCCAGCATAAAAGAAGATGCTGAATTTGCAGGTAAAATTATGTTTTCAATGAAATAAGGAATGGGAGTCTGGTGAAAAGAAATGAGTGAAACCTCAGAATGATATTAAAATCTGTCAGAGATTTTGCTGGGGTAAAAGGGAAATTATACATAAAGAGGAAGCCTGTGGAGTGTTTGGCACAAGTTGGTAAACATAAGGGCTGACATGCTAGAAAAGATGACCAAAACATCTGGATGGAGCCAAGGTTAAAGCACACATAGAGAATTTTCTAAAGGGTTAGGTCTAACATTGGTAGGTCATGTTAAGAAAGATGAAGAAAATGCTTTTTGTTCATCCTAAAATACCCAAACATTATCTTATTTTACTCCCTCTCTCTCAAGACACAGCCTTTATGGTCACAGTACACATGAAGGGTCAGAGATTTCTGCTGCAAAGAAACCCAAGAAGCTTCACTCAAACATTTTCTCACTGGAAATAGCTTCCTACATCCACAACCCTCCTTTTATAGAATGAATTTTAATAGGTATCTTTTTTCTTTTCTTCCTCCTGACTGCTTCAGTTTTATTGTGGCTCTGCCTTTGTTTTCATTTTCATGTTCTTTCCATTCTACTGCATTATGAATTCTCATTTTACTTGCTGAAAGTTAGAGCTACTGTACATATATTTAGAATACATGGGGGTGTATGTGGATACACATATTAATAGATACATAAGCATCACATAGCTCTCATTACTGTTCCAATATTATCAATTTTATTCACCATATGTCACGCTATACAGTTCTCACCTTCACTAACTTTATATGGCTGTTTGCACATGGTCCATTAAAAACACATACGAATGTTTAGTATTTCAGTATTCAGGATACTTTTTGATTATGTTTCTTGGCTCAAATGTGATACAAAGAACCAGTAATAAAAGAATATCAAACTAATGTGACTGAAGTTTGCCTTGAAGAGGGAATTTTATGATAACTAGAACAGCATCAGTATAAAGCTGTTTTATCACATTTAAACAGTGGGCAAAGGCATCAGCATAGACAATCAGAAAACAGGTTAAATCCTGCTCATCAGAGAGAATTCATGTTCATTTTCATTTCACAGCATTTGTCCTTATTCGTACACCTTAAGGCCAAGAAAAAAACCAGTCTACTGTCATACAGTACTTTATAAATCATAGCATTTGAATATTTTGTCCTGTATGAATGGCTGATGTACATAACACTAACACATCTTTTTGTATTTTAAAACTTCATTTTACATGAAGACACTGGACAGAGCACAACATACTGCCATAATAATCAGGAACTTATGTTTTAAGAATCCAGCTCTGCAGGTAACAAGGAGGAAGTTAAATAGCAGGAATAAATTCCTTTTCGATATAATTCGAAATCTCACAGCCAGATACTGTGTTTCATTTTGATCTCTATGCACTGCACTTTCAGCTCCATTTTCTATGGCATTATAATCATTCAGCCATTAATATTTCTCATCCCTTTCTAAACCTCACACCAGATAAAATCAGCCCCTGGGGAACATCTCCAGAAGAGGATATATTGTGGCAGCACAGAGCAAAGAGGTTTCCCCGCACCACCATGCATGGTCGTAAAAGGAGGGAGGAACCAGCGCTTTTTAACCCACACCTTCCAGCAGCAGCATACACGTACCTTGCTCCGCAGGATACAATCACAGTCATGTATCACCCCCATTAGGATCCAGACTGCATATCTCTGATTGTCATGGAGACTGTTTCAAAGTCTTGCTGTGCTTCAGCAGCAGCAGCAGAGGACAATAGTACTTGGTCTTAAATGGCTGAAAAGAAAGCAACAAAGCACAGTGTGAAAGGGAAGGAGCTGTGGCTGAAAGGGATATGAGTATAGCAAGATACACTTCCAACTACTGCAGAGGGCTAGAGGCGCAAGTTAGAGCAACCTTCCAGAGGTATGTAATCGTGCCTTCAAGAAAAACACAGGAACARCGTTCTCAGGGATAGCACATTTCTCCTCCTTCTTTCCCCCCCTCAAGCTAAGTTGCTGGGGTGTTTTAGATTAAATGTGTTAATTAGGAAACTATTTAGTTTAGGAGGTCTTCTGCTTTTTCGTTCCTGTGGGCATTGTAAACATACTGAGTATTGGAGCAAGTGATCTACAGTGACTTGGAACAAGAGACAGGCAGAGACACAGGTAAGTGAAAGGCATTAATAGAGCTGATTTTTTGCAAGACCTGAGACAAATAAGTGATTTTCAGAAGAGTGAGGAGGCAGTTTTGTGTCAAATAACAAATTTGCTAAGAATTGCTATTTATGGCCATCCATAAGCTACTTTCAAGTCAGGTCAGGTCAGTTCTCAGGAGAAATGGGAATAAAAGGTACAGCTGGGCAACATAAAATGCAAACAAACATAAAATGCAAAGTGCAAATGCAAAAACAACTGGTTTTAAACACATCTCAGAAAAAGGAGTCATCAGACCAAAATGTCACTCTAAGTATAGTTCATAAAATAAAGTAAAAACGTCTGAAAAATTTGTTGGTGACCTGCCTGTCAAGATCTACGTTCATATTACCACAAAAATCACAGCACCTCTCCAAGGACTGAGCAAAAGCGTTACAGATGATTCCAAGCTTTTGATCTGAATCAGTACTTTGAAATTTTGAAGGACACCATCACTCGCAAGAGGGGAGTAAAAGGTTACATTGAAATCAGAGAAATAGTAGAGCAAAAGATGTTTCCACAAGCTTCTTCCACAGCATTTAGAGCAAACTCGATGTAAGAAGCAGATCCACTGTGGAACAAACCAATACACTGGAAAATCAGGCTAAGAGTAAAAATGAAATATTTTACTTTGAAAAATGAGGAAGGTGAGTTTGACGAGCACATATGCCATCTCATGGTAATAAGCAAAGAAGGTCTCAAATCTCTTGGGAATATCCCAGGCAAAATTCTGCACCATGAAAACTTTGCTTCTTGATCTTACAAGGGTACAATTCTTTGCGGGGGGAAAACTCCTGTAACAGATCCTTTCTCAAGGAAGATGTGGAAGAATGGGAGCATGACATAAAACAATTGCTGATGTCTGCCAAAACATAAAATCTAGCAGAAATTATGAGAGAGAGAGTGACAAGAGTGAAGTTTCTAAGAAAAATGTTAAGATCAAGGAAGCCTGAACAAATCCAACAGCTTCCTGGTGCTGTCTGTGACTTGGAAACGCTGTTGACTGTTGGCAAAGCAAAAGGAAAAAAAAATTCAGAGAAAATTAGTTTGGGTATTACTTAGGAGTCTAGGAGCTACATGGATTTAGGACCCAGATGGGACATCTGTGTGGGCCTCTCAGCTTGGGATGCTGAAACAGCCTGCAGAGAAATCACTGTGCTCCCTGTGACCATCAAAACCAGCAGGACAGCACCCACACCAGCACAAACACTAGGTGATGGCACTGTACTGTGTCTGTCCTTATGTGGAATGCCTAATTCAGCTGAGAGAGAAAATTCCACCTGATGAACAGGCAGCTCATGATTAAGGTCCACTGCCTTGACCAGGAACACTCCAGCTGGTATTTGCAGCCTTCTGCTGGCTGCAGGACAACTGTGGTTTTCTTGCACACAGAGAAAGAGAGTGAAAAAGTAGGTAAGAAGCAGTTTTGGGATGCTGAATTTTGCTCTCTCCGTTTTCCTTTCTCTGTGCTAGGTCAAGGGGATGAAAGTAGATTGTCATGTTTGAAAAATCACAAACTTACTTATTTACCACTCTGCTGCACAGGTTTCCATCCCTGGGAGTAATGCCTGAGAAGACACTGCAGATCACACAGTATGGGGGGGGGGGGGCAGAAGAAAGCACTGTGTGAGAGGGTCAGATTTTCCATGTGAGACATTTCATTTAATTCTGAGAGATTTCATTTTGTGGGCCTCTTCCCAAGAAATCATTTTCTACAGATAACAGATCCCAAATTTCCCTAGTTTCTCTCATTTGTATGAGATGCTCTGTAAAACAAATATCAGTTACACAGCAAATTACCTTTACTATACCGTGCACAACTTTTTTTTTAAAATCCAGTCAAATACCTGTCTTCATGTAGAGTACCTTAGCAGTAGTATGATTGTCTCTCGTGGACAAAATTATACTGTTTTACATGTCGGACACCTGTGGGGTGAATGGTGCCCAGGAATGCTGTGAAGCTTTTGATGGCTGCACACTTACCTGTCTGTTCCCAAGCTTTTTGACCCAAGCACAGAGCTGCAGCCGTTTAGTTCAGAAACATCACTGCGGCTTGTCAGGCAGGCAACACATCTCCTACATGGGAGAGCTGGTTGCAGCTTTCATTAACATGTAATAAGAACTGATTCAAGACAAAAAATATTAATTTTACTCTCTCTACTCATAAAGCATAACTGCTCAGACAGAAAGAGATTGTATTAATAAACATTTTTGACACATTTAATGTCATGGTGATAAAGTTTTTGTTCTTGGGAAAGGCACACATTTGTTGAGCTGAACAGCTCAACAAATCACTTCCTCATGCAAACCTGTAGTAATATCTGCTCCGCGAACAGGTCCAATGGATACATGACTTAGGAAAAATCAGTACTGACCTTCTGTCTACATCTACATTTCTGCCTACGTCTGCATATGTCTGCAATTAGGACCTCAGAAGCATCATTACCAGCATTTAATTCCAGGATTATTATGTGAAATGAAAACGCCGGGAAGGACTTGGAGGTGCTGGTAGATGAGAGGGTGGACATGAGCTGTGAATATGCACTCACAGCCCAGAAAGCCAATTCTGCCCTGGGCTGCACCCAAAGCAGTGTGGCCAGCAGGGCAAGGGGGGGGATTCTGGCCCTCTGCTGTGCTCTGGTGAGACCCCACCTGCAGTGCTGCATCCAGCTCTGGRGTCTCCAGCACGGAAAGGACATAGATCTGTTGGAGCGAGTACAGAGGAGGGACACCAGGATGATCAGAGAGCTGGAGCACCTCTCCTGTGAGGAAAGGCTGAGAGAATTAGGTTTGTTCAATCTGGAAAAGAGAAGGCTTTGGGATGACTTAATTTGGCCTTCCAGTACCTGAAGGGATCCTAYAAGAAAGACAGAGAGAGACTATTTCTAAGGGCATGTGGTGACATGACAAGGAGCATAGGATTAGATTAGATATTTGGAAGAAATTATTTACTGTRAGGCTGGCRAGGCACTGGAACAGGTCACTCAGAGAAGCTGTGGATGCCCCATCCCTGGAAGTGTTCAAGGCCAGGTTGGATAGGGCTCTGAGGGACACGGTCTAGTGGAAGGTGTCCCTCTCCACAGCAGGGGGGTTGRAACTAGGGGATCTTTAAAGTCCSTTCCAACGCAAGCTATGCCATGATTCTGTGAAATAAAAACTCTGAAAAACAACACAAGAAGGCTACTAGAGACTAAATAAATCCACGTGAAGCAGATGTCAGCAGCAAGATACTGAAAAAGACAATATAAGCTGATCAAAAAGATTTGCAGATGAGCAATGTGATAATGTGATCAGATGCACAAAATACCRAGGATTTTATGGGTTTTGCCTTGAATTTTTCTGAGAAAATCAGTCATCAAGAAAATCAGTTTTCTTATGCAGTAAAACCCCTGCTTTTTCAGCCACCACAAAGCTCAAGCCCCACTTAACTCTGAGATTTCCTCAGACAAGGACAATAAATGTCCCTCTCTCAGTCAAATTTCTAAGAAAAAACATCTTAGCTTTATCCCCAAAGTGAGCAGTTTTGAGCAAGTCCTCTCTAGGAGTTTACACAGACTGGAGATGCCTCTGCAGCCTGTGCCAGGCAAGGGCTGCCTGGTCCTGGAATTCTAGTATGCTTGCAGTGGCAAACACACACATTCCAGGAGACAGAGATGACTGAATGAAATGATGGGGATGCAGAAGGAGGTGCATTAATCTTCAGTCTAGAGAAATTCACAGACCATTGTTCCCAGGAATGGAAGAGCTTTTAGAAGCTTTTCAGCACTGAAGGCAATGATAATTACATTCCTATCTCCAGCATGGTTTGGAAAGAGACTGATTGTCTGCTGTACTGCCTTGGGATAATACAACAAGAGCAAATAAACTTGAAGAATCCTGGTTTTCCTCTTCAGCGTGCACCACACATGCTGGCTGCTCAGGACTCATGGAAGGTCTACTGACTGACTCAGGAAGGACAAGAATCAGTGTTTTGTCTCCATAAAATATCCGTAGCCAGTAAATGTCAYTGTCCATGTGCAGCAGATGTGAAAGGTGAACACTGGCATAGTCCCACTGTAGTCAGCAAGGCAAGAGAAGGAAAGCAAAACCCTCTCAAGTCTGGCCAAGCTGGGGACTGGTGCCTGGTACTGAGAYTGATGCTTCCCCTCACTACAGCCAGGCTGTCTCTGGGCCTTTCCCTTACCTGACCACTGCTGTGGGGGTTGCACATTTCCTCCATTTCCTCCTTGGCTCTGACATGGATAGATGGCTGCTTGGTTTGCATGAGCAGGTCTGGCAGAAGCAGACTTTACCCTCTATAGTTTGCACAGCAGCTTCTTGAAAGCAAAACTGGAATTCTGCTTTGCAAAGTAAGTTTTTCAAGCCACAATAGCTTTCTTTTTTTTTTTTTTTTTTAATTCCCGGCACATTTCACCCCTCTAACCCTGACAATATTTAAAGAAACTAGAGCTTTTTTGATTTCACTGAGCACACCAACTCTTAGCTTGTTCCCCCAAATATATAGATTTATGATAAAACACAGCAGCTGTTAAAATGTTCTGCACAATTAGCAATACTGGAAATTTGTTTTCCACCATATTTCAAATCAATTGATATACARGACAGGACAAATTCCTAGGTTGTTAATAGCCTAGCTGCAACACAAGGGGAAAAAAATCTTATGATTACTTCAGGAAGACTTTTTTTTCATTTGGTTTTGCAGTTCTGATCATCAGTGAAAATAACCCATATGCTCTATGGTCTCTGTAACCTAATGCCATTAAATAAACCAATGGAGCATCTTTCCATTATAAACTACTTTCAACTCTGGGCAGCTCTAGCTCAAAAACCACACAGAAAGTGAACTGAATGACAGAAAGACAACAAAAGGATTAGAGTTAAGGAAAGGTTCTAGGACTTTTTAATTTCTCTTGAGGAGAGATTAATAGTATCAGGACCTTCTGGGGAGTGCTTCTGCTACAGGCGGCACATGGAAAGAGGCACTGCTGGTAGGCAGCCTACAGGCCACTTAGGATTTAATGCATAGGTCAAACCAAACTGTAAACACCAGGAAACTAATAGGGAGACAGGATAGGTCTGTGCAGCACTGGTGTCTTGGTTTTGATTAGATTAATTCCTCTGTAGGTGGGCTGCTGTTTTGAGCCCAATTATTCCTTAGGGTGGAAACCTGAAGAAAAAAGTTTGAACACAGGGAAAAGGCATGTGTCCCAAAGCAAAAGAGCAGGTCACAAGGTGCGAGCAGAGCACAGATACAGAGGCTGCAGCCTCCCTGGATACTCCTTCTATATAATCAGACAAGGGACTGTGTCAYGTCCCAGAGCTGGAGCACTGCTGACAGCCAGTGGGATCCTTCTCCCCACCACACAGCTGGCAGACATGCCCATCACACCTCCCAGGGAACACAGCAAGCTGAGCCATGGCCTAGGCTAGGGAGGTCTAATGTACACACCCTGATGAGGGGATAAACARTTTAAAGCAAGAAAACAAATCCTCCTGGTATAGTAGACATTTACCTAAAGTATGAAGCTTTTTTTGGTAATAAATATTTTCATGATGTTTCAATTTGAGCCAAAAMCAGAAGGAACTGGCACTGTGTGAGCATGCCTAGATATGTACAATGTCTAGCAGAGGTTTCTGGGGCCCAAGGGCRTGCTAGCCAGGCAAAATCCATGGAGTTTCCACCATCACCAGCACTTGAAGGTAGCCACTGGGGCACCACGCTGCCACAAGGTCATGCCTTTTAGGAGCATCTCTTGCATTTTCACATTTGCATTGAAACCCCCTGCAAAGAGAACTGATAGAGATGTGAAACATCTGTATAGTTCCCCAGCCCAAATGCATCAACCCTTCACTGAGCAGCAGGTGACAGCAGGTGACCAGACYATTTCAGATGCAAAGCTCTGAAGAAACACCCAAACTTCGTACTTAAAAACATTCAAATGAAAATTTGAATCTTCTTTCAAAGAATTTTCCTCCCATTCCTTCTCTGGAAAAGCTCTTAATTTACTTCAGTAATTGCATTGAAGTTCATTTCCAGTATTTTCAGCTTTTTGTGGCCATTGTTTGCTGCTGGCTTCACAGATKACTTTTTTTTCTCCCATTCATCTTTTTCCCTAGTTCCACTTCACAGTCATAGTCTGGCAGGATTAGTCTTTTCCAGACTCTGCCTTCACTCCCTTCTTGTTCGTTATTATTTCACACCATCACAAATCCTGCATTTGCATCTTGCAGGCAATGAGATTGTTATGGGTAACTGGCTTTGCTGCTCCACAGGCAGAACTTCATTTAACTGCTCTTTTCTCTTTCTGTTCTGCCATGCAGATGACACGGTTTTTAGGACTATCCTTCTAGTCTTCATGACTGTGAATAAGAAAACTCTTGTTTGAGTTTAGGATTACCATGGTGATAGGTTTATTATCTACCCATTTGGATTCAGGTTATCCTTCTGGCAATTTTTGGCATGTGTTAGTCAGTCTCTGCTGATGTAATTGCAGTTTTGCTGGGATGCGATTGGAAGTTCAGCATCCRTGGGGAAATGGGGAAAATAATGTCCTTTTGTAGCAGCAAAAAATACAGACTGAGATTTAGCTTTTAACAAATATATCGCAGGGTGATCAAGCTATGGAGGCAGAAGCTCTGAGCTGAGTTGCTGGTTGTGACACAAATTGTATGCACAAGACTTTTCTCTGTTTATATCTTAAATATTCCACATCAAATAGAGATGATGCTGGCAGGATTACAATCTGGATTGTTAGTATTACCATGCAGAAAACACCAGCACTATCACACTTTGTATCACCTGATTTTTTCTTTGCTGGGCCTTTATATTCTGACAGCAACTGGCCAAATGTTTTAACATCCTCCTATTCGGTCAGTTGGGTTCATTTTACAAGAGGATCAGTTAATACACTCTACAACTTCACACCAAAGATATGTAGAAGCTCTGAGCCACATGATACCCAGTCTGAGGCCCAAAATAAATTATCAGCTCTTCTATGCAGCTCTTCTGCTGTGGGTTTGTGGAAGTGCCCAGCTRATCCTCTGCTGTCTTACCCCTTGTCTCATCTGTACCACTCCCATTCCCYGGTTGGTCATGCCCACCTCTGGGAAGTTTCTGGCGTGACACGACTACCCAGAAGCTCTGCTGTCGTGTTAGTGTACATATGACAAGTGTTGACCACAAAGCAAGCGTGAAGAATGCAAAGCCTTTAATCTGAGCCCCTCTACCACAGCAGGCCCAAGAGGTGTCAGTGTTGTCTGTGTGGGATGTTACTGCACCAAGTGGCATGCTGAGCATCACCTCTTTAGGTTTTCATTGTCAATGTTTTCTTGGTCAGGCCATTAAAGCCTGAGGTCTGTGCTCAAATCTGTCTGGACACGAAAGCAATGGTCTAAGGAATGAGAGTTCCACACTGTCCACCAGATTTAATGTCCCCATGGAAATGACTTACRTTTTCAACTCCTCACATTATCTGAAACTGCTCTCAGGTGCCTATTTCCCTCTGGCTTGTGCACCACCTCCTCTATCCACTGCTGATAAAGYCAGCAAGTTTCCCCTCCTTCTGCTGTGCCAGATGCAGTCACAGTTTACAAGCCTGCACTTACTCCAGAACAAAAAGGCACTGGGAAATGTTTTGAATTAGACAAGAATCTGCCTTTTGCTGGATGTTATGAATCATCCTGAAGATATTTATTTTTGCCAATTGCCTTTGTGCGTTTTGCCCTTTGACATAGGATGGTGGGGAAAAAAAATCCTCTGGGGTGAAAAGAAAATAAATTGAAATAGTTCAGAGATTTTCTTTAAGAGAATCTTAACAAGATCTTGCTTTACAAAATTTCTAAAGAGTCTTTCCATTATTTGATAATTGCAATTATAGTATGGGGATTGATTAGTTGTAGAAAAATAATTATACACCCAATTAAAGCAAATTGAAATAGACTTAAAATGTTGGCACCCATTCCTGCTGTCTCCAACAGGAACAATTCATTTGACCAGAACGGTTATTTTGCAAAAATGTTTGACTTCAGATAAAAAAACTGTAATTCATTTTTTGACATTGCAACAATGAATTTTCATGAAAGACTTGATTGTAGGGCAGTGCTGACTGGGCAAAAGGCAACATGAGATTTGATTGCAAAAATCAATAGTTAAAAATAAAAGAGAAATTGATAAATCCTCAGAAAGATCATTTGGCCCATTTGTTTACCTCAAAGAGGGGTTACTGCTGCTTAGATCTCCAGGGAAGGCTGGACCTCAGGATGAAGCAGGCTTCTCTTCAGACCCCTAGAACAAGAACCTTTATTAAAGGCATTGGCCCCTTCCCACAGCAGTAGTTTTATGCAGGTGTGGCTCGGGGCTGGCACAAGAGATGTTCAATGCATTATAATTCGAACAGAAAATGTGTAGTGTGATCAAAGTGTGCAGGAATCAAACAGAAAGACGCCAAAGAAACGTCAGTCAGACCACACATGCCCTAATTCCAGCTGCAAATATATCCAGACTGCAGGAGTCCAGTGTCTTAAAAGTAGCCCCTCTGACTCTGTCAAGAACCTCCTATCAGTTGTGTGCAAGATCAAAGGATGTGAAAAGCACAAAGGAAAAATCCTTAACGCTCTTCCTTCTGGTTCTTGCCTTCAGCCATTATAAAGTACTATTCAGTCTCATTGATATTCCCTATTACAGAACACACCGGTGCTGGGGGACAGAGCACCCTGCAGACAGCTTGCCCAAACTGTTGACACCCAGCAGCAAYGCAGTGACGACTATCTCTGAGCTATATAAGTTAAGTGACAAATACCCATTTTAGAACTGGTATCTTTCAAAAGAAATCAGCATAAACCCTGTCACTGCAGTGCAATCCAAAACAACTTAAGCTCTGACTGCAAGGCAGAAACAGCTTGAAATAAAGCAGTGAAGTAATATGCAGTGCTTGCCTGATGCAAATACTAGCAGGGGGCTTCACACGGAGAACCTAAATTCCTTCTCTCCTGCACAGAACCAAGGGACAGCAGCAGCAGCTTTTTCCCCTTCCAGCTTGCCATCTGCCACCAAACACCACTGTTCGCTCACACTCTTATCTTAATAAACCAATGAAGAAGAAGGTCCCAGCTGCTACTTTCCTTTCACACCTCCAACCCTCCACCCAGATAAATATATACAATTTTGCACCAAGGCTCCCTTTCCGTTAAACACCTTGGCAGAGCTTGACATACTCTCTTAAGACAATCCCTCTCTCTTAAATTCTTCTTCCATTATCAGCTACAGCATCATGTAACAGTTCTGCTACATGTTTCAGTCTACTAAATTTTAAAGAACTTTGAGAGTAACAGGTGATTTGGCCCCAGTGAACTATCTAAACTACATATGCATAGAGCTACAGTGACCAAAGCATCAACAAAACAATTGTACAATGACTACTTTCTACACTAAACCCAAATGTTGTTTCAGCTCTGTTATTAGCAACTAAAATAAATTACTAGAGAAATCAAAGAAGTATTCAAACCTCTAATGTGCTGGCAGACTTTGATTGATTAATTTTATTAGTTCATCACAAACACAGCAAATAACACCTGCAAATTAGAACTACTCTRGATTGCTTGATGCCAGCAGAAAAAAATTTGCAGAGATACATTAACTTATTAAGTATGCTATTAAATGTCAAGGAGAATATCATAAAAATGTCTAATTTATGGAATAAATGTATTTGCTGAAGGGCATCAACATGATAACATTAGCATTTTACACAAAATTCATCCTGCAATACAGTAGCTTTACCTCTAAAACCTATTATAGCTCTATTCCCTAGGGCAGAGGCTGGAGAACTGCCATTTAATTGCCAGTGTTATAAATTAAAGGGGTGCTTGAGTCAGATGTCATCCAGAGCTTACAGACCAAGCAGAGTGGGTAAGAGATGCTGACAAGAAGCTTCCCAGTGGTTCTCCCAGCACTCCGAACATAATTAATTCTGCTGATCTTTTATGTGCATCTGCATTTGCATTGTATTTAAATTGAACATGTGCACTGAGCTGGGCAAAGACTGGATAGCTAGGAAACTAAAAGCATGAAGGAAAAACAGCGGTTCTGTTTTCTTGGCTATTGTTTAGCACATTACAGAGGGAAATGTAAGTCTAATAGCTTACAGAATGCTACAATTCACCCAGGTGTTAAGAATTATGTTACAACCCAAAGCAGAGAATCATTTTTAGGAAATATGTGAAGACAGGATTGCCCAGCACATGAAAGTCAAAATCCTAATTGGCAGTAGTAAAATAGATCAAATTCCCTGCTAAATGACAGAAATCATTCTGGAATGGCAGCACCGTGTCTTGTATCTACAGACAGGGAATAGTGACAAGCTGAAGACATTGATTAGAGCCCATCAAATTCACCCACAGAAACCAGTACATTCATATTCAGCTGCCTGCTCCTATGATTTCAGCTTTTTGCTTGCTTTTTTCACCAACATGTTCTATCAAAAAGTAAAGAGAAAAAAAAAGCAAGTCACTGCAGCCCCAATTTCGTATTTACAGATGACAATCAGAGAGGCAGTGATAACAAACACAGCATTCCCACTGCAAATATCACCTCACCTTTCCCTGTTTACTTATAGTCTTGTCATAACATGAACTTTCCCCCCTCTTTTTCCTAAAAGAAATAGGATTTTAACCTGACAAAGTACTCAAACAACAAGGTTAGGGATGAAAACGAAGGTTTGCCAGTGGTGAGTGTTGATCCTTGAACGAGGCATCTGATTACAAGGCCATTTGTTTCATTATGAAATCAGATGACATGACAGCACCTAAGTCTGCAGCCATGGTCATCTACCATTCAGTTACTTTCATTTGTTAGTTATGTGTGTCTGGTGCTGCTGCCCAGTTCATCAGGGGAGCTATGTTCCAGCAAGGCTGAAAGTTCCCTCAGAGCAGGTTATTTTATGCTGAAAGTGCGTCACCAGTGAGAGCAATTTGCCGTTTCTTTTCCAATTTGATAATTACAATTTTATTTCCAAGAGTCAAATACAAGATTTAAGAGCTTCCTTCCATTCAACTTCAACTAGGCCACTTGCAGAAAACAGCCATAAAACAACATTTTAAAAAAGTCTGAATMATTCTGATAAGCAGTGACAAATTATATGGAAACATTTGAAATTCAGTGTGGCTGGAGGAAAGCTGCCATGACTTCCTACTAGGTGTGTGGGAAGCGGATGCAAAATAAAAACTGAACATACACAGATTAACATGGACACAAACATAAAAACTATAATACATTTTAATTAAGCTGCATGAAAAAAAAACCCCAAACCCCTGTAATTAACCAAACTCACAGAAGTGCTAAGGGCTATTTCCACAGAAGGTCTTTGTCACTGCCACRTTGCTGTGTGTCACACTTAAATATGAAGTATGTGCAGTGAGGGGTGACAAACACATYCCTGAGCTCTCAAGCACCAACAGGGAAGGTAGAGGAGACTCCAAGGGACTACTGTAAGCCAGTACCTGATATGTTGGATGGCTAAATCCACCAAAGCGGAATATTGCAGAGGACAGGTTAGGGTATTTCTCTTCAAAGATGAGACTCCATCCTTGCACACTGTGTGAGGTATGGGAGACCAGGTATCACAACCTACCGACCCAAGCTACACCAAGGTAACAACATTCCCTATGGGAAAACAGCTCAGCAACTGGGGCAATGGAGACCAGAGACCATGTCCTCTTTGGTCTGAACTATTGAAACCCTCAGTTTCCCTTGCAGGGACAGCTCCAGACGCTGTTCTGGGATAGCCCATATGGAGTACAAAGGCATAAAAGTCCCCCACAGTGTCTGAGAGCTGATGTTCCACGTGTGATACATCTCTGGTCATGTGGGAAAATATGCAGGTTTGCAAAAATAAAAATCAAGGACTTTCTACACAGCCAAGATTAAAAATTAGGGCCAACGATGCTGATGCTTGCCCTTCTTGATGGTCAGGGTAAGCTAGCACATGGCCAACTCTTCATTTCACCAATCCTAGGACAAAAAAAGACCAAAACGTCTCCCAGTATTTTCATAATCTTGTAAAGCTTGCCAAGGGAGGATTTGATTTTCTGTGGCAGAACATCCTAAGTGACCTTCCGTTCACTAATGGCAGGACATTCTTTGCTCTGATTGCTTCTTCAGAGAATGCAATGTTATAACCAATGCAAAAATTTACTGGGAAGTAGAAGGCATTTTCCAATGTAGCAAACTAAATAACTCAATAATTAAAAACAATATGCAAGCAAATATAATAATAGACAAAAGCTAAAGGCTTTTAAAAAGCCTTAATTTCATTCAATAATTCAGAAACAACAGTTATATTTCTTTCAGAAATGAAGCTAACCCAGAGAAACTGGGAAAAAATGGGGGAATCCTGTCCTCCTTCATGAAAGTCTGCAAAAACTTGCAGTATCTCAAAATATGAAAATATACTGAAAGCCTCATTTTTTCCATAACAACTAGAGGATATGAATTGTGGGAAATCAATGGTGCAGACAGTTAGAAAATTGAAGTTTTTGCACTGTGGCAAAGACAAAGATTCCTGCATCTCCTAGAGAGAAAGGACAACGATTGCTTGTAATAGRAATATTACAAATACTAGCATAGAAATGCAGACTGTATTAGATATCACTATAAAAAGATCCACATTTCTGGTTGTATCAATCAAAGGCAAAGTCTAAGCACTAGGAAACCAGAAGATGCTGAGGAAGCAAAGTCGCCAGGAGGATGTAACAGATGCTGAGTGGAGCAGCATCCAGTATGCGGCATTACTAATGGGACAAGGAGATTTCTAAATGTTTAGCTCAGATATCACTGGTGCTTAGTTGTGGGTAAATGGAATTTGACTAGCAAATTCTGATCAAAGTTTTGCTGGCTGCTTTCTTGCAGGATCTGCCAAGGATCACTGAAGCAAGCTCTGAGCTTGTGAATTGCCAAGACACACTGTAGGGTGCCCTACTGTTCCCCAGGTGCCAAAAGCAGCCTTCAGTAGTCCAGTCACCAGCATTTCCCATCACTATAGGCACTGGTTGGAAGGGACCATCTATTTCCAACTTCCGTGCCATGTGCAGGGGGTGGCTTTCACTAGACCGGGTTGCTCAAATCTCCCTCCAATCTGGCCTTGAACACTTTCAGGGATGGGCATGCATGACATCTGCTTAGCCCATGCACATGTTTTGAGCAAACTGAGGAAAATTACTCTGAATAGCTGGGAAAAAACATGCACTTTCTGTAGGCTCCGAAGGAGCCCTGACACATTCACCCATGGTAGGAGAGGGGCTAACATGCTGGAAAGCCTGCCATATGCAGCTCAGCTTCATCAGCCCCTCAGAGGCCAAGGGGGAGTAGGAGGGAATCTGAAGGGGGCAGATGGGCCCTGCTCTGCTGCCTCTGGCTCAGAGTCAGGGCAGCTGGCACATGAATGCAAAACAGCTGTTATAGGATGAATGTATATGTATGTCTGCAAATGTGCACACAAATGCGATTTTGCTTATAGGATGAAAGCTGTTGTGTTTCCCTTTATGACAAAAGGTTCTTTTACACACGAGACCATTGCTCTTCACTTGTTATTCACCATTTGCCCATTTAAAAACTTTCGGTTCTCTAGTCAGGCAATAGAAACACTGTGGCATAACAGCTCAGCTACACCATTTGAATAATAAATTTTTGAGGTTTACCAGACATCAGCAGGTTCCTTCAGACTACCAACCACTTTTAAATACCAGCCACATTTGCAAAAATCCCTGCTGATTCAAAACTATTTTCAAATAGGAGCTGGCACATTCGTCAGATTATATATTCCCAGTAAATAATTTATTCAGCTTCAGCATCTGGCAAACAAGAGAAGACAGTACTAAAAAGTCAGCAGAAGAGAAAAGAACTGTAAAAAACTTTTTTTTTTACTGGAAATAAGATGAAGCAACCAAAGATACAGTCGGTAGCCAAAAGATATTGTTACTTGCTGAAAGGTATTTGATTAACCAGCAACAATGATTTGCAATTCTATAGCATTTCTCACAAAATAACCACCACAGAGAATTTCAATGAGCCTCATCTCTGGGCTGGCCAGCAAAGAAAAATGATGAACAGCTCGGTGGTGTTTTATCAGTCAAAGGAAGGGATGCAGCTGGTAGGAGCAAGTTTAATTTCTGATTGAGAGAAATGATAGAGTTGAAACCTGTATTTTTACTATGTTAGCTAGACAAGGTAACTAAGAGACTGCACAGCTACCTAAACTGCAGTCCATCCTCTATCTTTGCCCACTTTCTCCCTCACCCGTATAAGTACAAAAGTACAAACCTGAAAGTACATGTTRCTCACTTTTGCAATAAAAGCATCCAAGACAAATCACCAAGGAATGGTTTTTGCTGCCATCCTTATCAGACAGCAGTGAACATTTTCAGAATTTTCCTTGGGACTGAAAAAAAACAGACTGTAAGAGGTTTAGAGGTCACCCAGCTCATCATGATGCACAAGGCAGGATTGGCTCGCTCTCTGCCAGCCTGGCATGTGCTTGTTTGTTCTTGAAAGCCTCCAGTGATGGAGAAACTCAGGCTCTCCAGCAGCCTCCTCCAGAGTTCAGCCAGCCACACGGGTAGCAAATGTAGTCTAATGTTCCAGCTAAATGTCCCTTGTTGGAATCTTAGGTAATTACTTCATCTTTGTAATGGATATGGATTACATTTGACTGCCTTCAGCGCAGTTCTGATTTACATATTTGAAGATTATTGGGTCTCACTTCAGTAACTTCTCTAATTCCTTACATCCAACACAGTTCTTCCAGACTTCCCTCAGAGTTCACAGTTTTAGGCATTTTATTACTTCTCCCTTGCCTTCTTTGCAGCTGTTCTGCTTTGAACTTGTAGAATGGTACTTGAAATAGGACACAGTACTGCAACAGATATCTCAATGGAGCTGAGCAAAGGTTTTCTTCATATGTCCTGTGGCATTCTGTTCATATGTCATTGGTGTGTGCTATTTTCTTGTAGTTTCAACAACAACATAATATTTTTCACTCACTAAAGTTTAAATGAATATTTATTGATTGATTGATTAATTGATTGCAAGAATGCAGCTTATCAACTTTCTTCACAACTTGCTTTTGCATGTGATTATTCTAATCTGGTGTGGATAGAAATCCAGATGTATACACCTAAGAATATACAGCCTAGCCTCCCTCCCTCAATGCACAGAGTATTTGTGACACAAATCAAACACATTATAGAACTTTCTTATCAGATACGTATCAACTGACATCATTAAAGGAACTCTTAAAGCACAAGTAATCGGAAGAACTGAAACATTCAGGTTATCAGGTAATTCAGTTGCAGAAAACTGCATGCATAAACCTTGTGTACAAGAACTGGAAATCTGCTTAAGGAATGGAAGATTCAGACTGGCCTACAACTGACGGCACAATACACTAGTGAGTAGAAGCCAGAAAAAAAAAATCACAGATAGTATGGTGGTGCAATCACGTAAGATGAGGAAAGAGCAGGAACCACCCTGCTTTTATTATCATCTCAGTCCAGCTCAAAAATGGCAGAAATTGCTATTTGAAAATAGCCAGTAATTATTTTAAGTGAAAAAGTACGCATAGCCAATGTCCATTCCATAAAATGGCAATTTTCAGACAAGGTAAAACAAAAAGTGAATGCACAGAGCATTTTCCAGGGTAGTAAAGTTTTAGCTCAGTCAGCTTATTTTAGCGAAAAAAAGCATTAGACAATGTTCTCACACTTCCAGTTCTGTCCTGCAATAAATGTCTTCCTAGACAACTGTATTAGCAAATTCTGTCATGTAAGCCCAGCAAACAGTCCKCGTGATGTGAATTTTTTGCAGAGGTGCCATTACAGTCCTGGGAGTGAGCTGCTGATGCCCTCGAGTGTGTTTGCTGTGGCAGTGCCAGGGCACTGCAGGAACAACTTGCATCTCATTGTTCAGAGTGTAGTGAGTGATGCAGAGTAATGAGACATGACACTGAATAAATTGATGGAATGAGATACAACAGGAAGCGTGGGACTGAGCCCTACAGAGAAGACCTTTGTGTTGGTTAATCTGAACCTTTAATTTAATTAGATTTACGTGCAGTGACAGCAGGGCATGAGGGCACAGTCAATCTCTGAGCTACTTTCTGGGAGACACCGCTCTACCAAGATGAAATAAAATAATGTAAAAAGGTCTTTTATGTAGGGCATGCTGCAAGTTCTTATATTACACTTTTTATTACTGTTGTATGTACTGCTCCCAATAAGTACAGGGCCTCACTCTGGGAAGCAGCAGAGGACAACCTTCAGCCTAGGAGCAAGCAAGAATATCACCTTGATTTGTCAGAGACACAGAAATAAAGGGTTGCATTTGATCCAATCATTATAGAACCTGAAATAGACACTGGCATCTGCATTCAAAAGAGTGATGAGCAGTCACATCTGTGCATCAGCCAGCATGGCCAGGCCCTGGCTCTGTCTTGGGACAGCAGGGACATTTGCTGCCCATGCTCAGACCACAGGTTACCAGCAGCTACTAAAGGCAGCCCTTGCTACAAGGCAGGCTGAAGCACTCAACTCTGGTGTTGGACTTCAAGCCCATACCAAGCACTGAAAGGGCTCATGCAGGGTCACACATTACCTGCCACACCTGAGTACCATGCCAGGGACTGAAAATCTGACAACTATTCCTTATCTCCACTCCTTTTTTCTCACCCAAAGATAAGGTGAATGCTACTGTGATTCATGTTGTAATTCCTTTTAACTTCTATTTAAAGAAAGGGGTTTAAAAATTAATGTAAATCCTTACATTTTTGTGCAGCACAAACAGACATCYCCACTGCACTGGTGGGAACTTGGAACAGCTCTGAGGCTGTCCCCACCTAGTATGTTCTGRAGCTAAACTTTAGCATGTGGAGACTAAGCAGGCGTGGTACCATGCCTGGAGAGTAAAAGGAGATACAAACAAACAATACCAATTCACCACCATATATTGATTGAAGTAATGTCAGAAACATCCTATTTCATTGATTTGGAAAACAAAGTCAAAAACCATGCAAAGACACGCCGTTGATACAAGGTAGAAAAAGAGTTTCTCCTCTGCTATGGTCGTTTGTGTCTAGRTCGGGCCCAGACCTAATATCCTACAATGGCACACTGCCAGTGTGCTCAACTAAATTCCTCTGTAGAGCAGGTTTGCCTTTCTGCTGAGATGACCTTGGCCAACAAGAGGGTTGGAAGAGAGCTGGACTTGCGAAGTCAGTGCAGAAAAACAAGGATAAAACCCAGCACTTCTCAGTCAAAGAGACCCTGGGACTATAAGATGGGCAAAAATCAAGAAGAGGTCTTTGCCACCACTTGGGAGGTGCTCACACCCAGTGTGTAGCTTCTTTCCTTACAGAGAAAGTGAGCACATCTGTACATAAATGCAAACAGACGTGGAGCCTTTGGATTTGAGGTTTTAGTTTGGATCTCTTCTTCATTTGCTCCTTACAATGCTCTTGAAACAACTGAGCTGAATCTGACAGGCTGGAATTTGGTCTTGCCAGTGGTGCATTTGATCCTTTCAGCTCATACCTTTCAAACTGTCACAGATAAATGCCTGCTCTCCCTTCCAAGACACCTTGCATGCAAGGCTTGTACCGAACTGCAGTGCCTCTGGAGCATTTGAGCAGAACCTGTTTGCAGAAATGTGTCAGCAGGCAAGATTCACAGCTCTCACATTATCCTGGTAAAGCTCCTTTCTGAACTGTGACACAGATTTCACATGAACCAACACATAAGAATACAACGGCCTCTACCCCGGCTCTTCTCATCACAAAGCAGGACAGGTGAATTGCCCTTTTAATCTATCTGTGCACCCATCTCTACAGAAATACAACGTATTTTCTCCTTCTTTTCCAAATTCTCTTTAATTTATACAATTTCTATTCTTCCTGATCCCTGGCCTTTGTATTTACTACTTAACATCTCTGATGTTTTATTTCAGTTTGTTATTCTCTGCTCAAATTTCTAGTAGATCTAGATCCCTTTGTTGCATTTATTATCTCCATTTATTCTCTGGTCTGAATAACACTGCTACTTTTATTATCATGCAGCTTCCTCTCTCTTTAAGATCGTTAAGGAAAATATTCAATGAAATTGGATCAAATAAAATCCCATACAAGCTTCTCAATAATTTAATCCATTTTGATTCATTAGAGCATACATTTTTGTTTTCATATTATGCCATTATCTTCATAATAAAAATAATTCAAACCTCTTTTTAACTGCAAAAATCCAGAACATACTGCATGAAATTATTTAAATCCAAATATATTGCACTTGTTGCTCATTTATTAACTAATTTTACAGGTGCTTAAAAATAAACTAGATTGTAAGACTACTGCATTGTAAATCCAGGTAACTAGTTGTTCATAGGTCTATTATTGTCTAAATGTTTCATGAAAGCAATTAAGTTCCCATTTTCTGCCAGGTCTGGTTTTATCACCAAACAGAGAGATCTAATTAGCATAGAGGAAGATAGATTCAATAATTTAGGAAGAATGTCATAACAAATCTTCATCATCCAGATTGCTACATCACACCCCTCTCCGATGTCTCTGAGCACATCAGTAATAGGATCTGTTCATTCACRTTTAAATCACAAAATGCAAATATGTCAGGATACTCACTGATGTTAATGTGAACTTGCRGCTCTGTAAAGAAAAATCACAGAATAAGCAAGTTCAGAAAAAGCCTCTGCACAAGCCAGAACTCTCAAGCACATGTGCAATAGTGTCATAAAAACCCAAGTACCTGCTGCAAATTACAAAAACAAAAAAGGGAAGAAAAAAATAATTAGAAACCTAATGGCAAACAAACTTAATCAACAGCCAATGTAGTGTTGCAGAACATATGGTTGAAGTCTTCATTTCAGGCAAAATGGGAAGCATTCGGGCACCCTTACATATTCTGGAAGCATCCGTCACTCAGAGATTTTCCCTACTGCACTTCACAAGGGCCACTTAAAGGCCTTCTCAGTCTGACTCATTTCAGCACCAGAGGCACCCCAGTTGCTTTKCTCTACATGGCACCTCCCTGCTGCCACACCAAGACAGCAGGAGAATTACCCACTTCAGTGGCATATCCTCAGCCCTGCTGGGGCAGGAGAAGTGGAGGCAGCATCTGCTTGGGGTCTGAAAGTCTGTCTAGAGCAAAAGAGGGGAGGAGGCATGTTAGGCTTAGAGAGGGAGAGGCTCTTTGGTGTCAGAGAAATAACATTTTACCTGGTAATTAATATGTTCTGGTAATTTACCCGGTAATTAATACAGTAATACATTCTCTTTATATGCCGTATAAAGAGTTTAGTATCTTTGCTTTAAAGTAGCAAAGCTTCACTGAATAGTTGTGAGACTTAGCCAGACCAAACATTTCTGTCGTTCCCCATAGATCTCCATCTTTCCTTCTGGTCAAGACGGGAGCTGTACATCAAAAGAGGATAGAAGTTCAAAAGCTAGCAGAGGTCTTGGGGAGTCAGACAGGCATCCAGGATTGAGCAAAATGGACTTTCCACAATATAAGGAACAGGGGTAATCAGGGATGGATGACATATGCATTGAAAGTGCTTTATCATCCTGATGATACTCTTTTCTGAAAATGCATTGGTCCTGAACAACAAATACAAGGCTTTAAGGATGCAATTTGGTCACATAACTACTGCTGCTGCCTGTGATGAAATAGAATTGCACATTTGACTGTAAGTTTGACCTACTGAGGTAATCATGGATTGATATACGTAAGACTGCAACTCTGGGATGAGTTGAGGGAGAATTTCCTGGTTCCATGGCATGAAAGGAGAGAGCTGGAATAGATGTGTCATGCACTGACCATCAGATGCAGTACAATGTCATGCATTTGCCTCTCGCCAGACAGATATTACTGTTACGGGCCAGAGGTTCACTCAGCTTCCCAATAAATTAAACCAATGGGGCCTTGTGATGGCCTAAAGCATCTGCAGTCACTTAACCTTAGCATTAACTTCAGCAGTCCAGCTGTAGAGAAAAAATAGAGATGGCTCCATATAAGTAGAAGATCTTATGTAGCATTTTCACTACTGCCAGAGCTGTTCAAAGACCAAGACACCATAAAGTACCACGACCCAGAAGAAGAACTGTGGGCTGTGTACAAATCACCCTCTGGATCCTTGCAGCTAYAGGGTCCAGAATTGCAGAAAGCAAAACTAGCTAAACACAATCATCAGTAAATAAACAGCCAAAATACCAGTACGAGAGCCACAGCTCACTACCCCTATAAATTACTGCTCCAGAGAAATATCACAGAGTAAGCATAAAAATAACTGAGCATGGTTTTGCTGACCTCTCTCACTTGTATTGCCCCAGCACAGAGAAAAAAAAGATAGAACAGAAGGAAAAAAGATCTATTTGCAAATCCTCCAACACACTGCACAGAATCATGTTTACAGTAAGTGATCTGCTTATGACTGGAACCTGGCACAGAAATTCCAGCTTCTTACTGGATTTAGGTAACAACACAATTTAGGTTCAAGTGTAACAAGTGACAGCAGAAAAATGGATAAACCTCAATTTTATTTTTTTAAATTCAGATAAATGGCCAGGTACTTTACTGTACTCTCTCAAAAAGGGGACACAAAATGGAGAGCAGGTTTGCCAACTGGCTCTTCAGCAACRCTTGAGTCCAGTTGAGACAGAGATCATTTGACTGTCCATTTTCCCTCTCTATTTTMGCACATCAACTTTGACAGGACAWGAGGAAATGGCCTCAAGCTGCACCAGGGTAAGTTTAGATTAGATATTAGAATTTTTTTTTTCATGGAAACAGTTGTGAAACATTGAAACARACTGCCCAGGGAAGTGGTGGAGATGCCATCCCTGGAGGTGTTCAATAAATGTGCGGATACGGCACTTGAGACCATGGTTTAATGGTGAATATGGTGGTAGTGCTTGGTCGATGAATGGACTTGATGATCTTGAAGATGTTTTCCAATGTGAGCAATTCAGTGATTCTAAATTAYGTTGGTGCCAAGATGCAAAACTGAAAACCACTGAGGAAAAGATTTTGTTTTTTATTTTTCTCATGTATTTCTATGTCCAGCTTAATTTCAGAATTCTGGGGTGGTTGGATTTATTTTGTTTAAATCTACCTTAATCTCTGTAACACCTCTGGCAATTTTTGCAGGAAGATTCAGAGATCTATTTCATATTTCTATGTTTCGTCTCTCATATGAAAACAAGAAATTTCTTAATGATCATAAAGTGCCCTTCCAGATCTAATGTACTAAAGACATCTCTCTTTCAGGAAAGGAGACACTTTTTCCTTTTCTCTTATCTAAATAGCCCCTCTAACATTTGTCTTTATTGAGTATTAGCTGCTCACGGTTGTCTCTCTGTTCCTTTCTCTCTCTAAACTCCGGGCAGGCATGCTCTCTAYAGCTTGGTTGCCATTTCAATCACAGGGCCCAGTGGGCATGTTATGTCAATACAGTGATATTTGCAGTCTCCTCTATCTGTGTGTGTTTTATTGAACAATTTGAGACCAATTGCACAAGTTAGGTCTCTGTGCCTTATGAATGTTTTATTCTCCATCACCCACCAAGTGACATAAACTTTGGATTACAGAATGAGCATCTACAGACATTTTTGCTGTACTTTTGCGTTTCATTTCTAGTTGAATAAGAGGAGGAATAGTTCACCAACTACAGCAGTAAGAAAAGTGGTCTTTTGGAGAAATAAGTTCAATTATTGGCTCTGCAAAAACCATTCTGTGGCTTTATCTGCCCTGCCCAAGAGTATGCGGTCCAGTCCTTGATTAAACTAATTCCTAAAGCAAATCTCCAGAGCTGGCTCAGAACAAAAATTGTCCTCTATTCACAGACCTTTGTTGCTGCATCATGCTGTGCTGAGCAGCTGAAGGTGTGGCTGAAGAGTCCTGTCACACTTTCTCTGAGCGAATCCCATTTTCGCACAGGTCCTTATTCACAAATAAGGAAACACATTTTTGCTGTGAGGGTGAGCAAGCACCGGCACATGTTGTCRAAGGGAGGATGTGGAGTCTCCATTCTTGATGACATTCAAAAGCCAACTGATACGATCTTGGGCAACCAGATTTAGGTGGTCCTGCTCGAGCAGGGGGTTGGACTAGATGACCTTTAGAGGTCCATTCAACCTCAAACATCCTGTGATTTACTGAGSAGCCAATAGTTATCTACCTTAGGATGAAGACAACTCCTCTCCAGGCTCTATGGAGTTGATGAACTAGACCTCTATTAACTGCAACAGGAGCCTAGATACCCTCCAGACATGCCAATATCTGAATGCATGTGTTTGAAACTGGATCTGAAATTCAACCCGTGTACCTCAGTTCCATGTCAGTGAGATGGTGACAGTGCACTGTTCCTCTCTGACAGAAGTGTTGTTAGAGAAAAATCTTTAGTATTGGAGGAGTTGTACAGATACTACTGCCAAAGGAGTACATGACATTTACCTTACAAGGACTATTAGCTGAAGTCCCATAATTTCTAACTAATTCTGAACAATTGAGGGGGACACCTTGTTGAATATACATGTGCAAAGCCAGCGTATGCAAGTATTGGTGTGACGTGAAACAGCTGTAATCCTACTTCCACAATGTCATTTWGAAGGGGTCAAGAGAACCTGAATCTTATCTAAAACCAGATAGAGTGTGACTAATGTGGACAAGTGACACCTGGGCCCTTARCCAGATGGAATAAGTCAATGGGAGGCTTCAAAATCAGTGTGCAGCAGTGAGCAGCCTGAGCAAATCTTGCGTCAGCAGTGGTATTTCTTTTTATTTTTTACATCTGATGAAAGATAAGACCTCCAAAGCTTAATATTGCTCTGTTAATTAACTAATATATGAGCRGATGTTAACTGCTTCAGAAGTGCCAAACATTTCTGTTGTTATTCACTTCAGAGTCAGATGTGTCTCAATGGGTTTTTTTCAGAGCAATGAGCAGGGTTTGAAACCTTAGGGGTACAATTGTCACTGGCTTGAACTGAAACTGTGTGGTTAAATCTCCATACCAGGCTTAAAAAATTACCCTCAAGGCAGGGCTGTATTCTGTCACTTCCGTGGGTATGGAGAAGACAGCATTCACRGAGTGCTGCAGAATATGGACCATAGCTAATTAACATTGCCTCATTAATCTCATCTAGCTGAGAGGAGGGATTCATTCCTATCACATTTTCAAGTGATTGTGGAATCATAGGATAATTTAGCTTGGAAAAGACCTTTAGGATCATTGAGTCCAACCATAAATCTAATACTGCCAGGTCTACCAGTCTACCACTAAGCCACGTTCCCAAATACAACATCTACACGTCTTTTAAATACTTCCAGGGACGGTGACTCCACCACCTCCCTGGGCAGCCTGTTCCAGTTCCTGACAACCCTTTACGTGAAGAAATTTTTCCTGATGTCTAATCTCTCTGGTGCAACTTGAGGCCATTTCCTCTCGTCTTGTTACCAGGGAGAAGAGACCAACCCCCACCTGGCTACACCCTCCTTTCAGGCAGTTGTAGAGAGCGATAAGGTCCCCCCTGAGCCTCCTTTACTCCAGGCTGAACACCCCCAGCTCCCTCAGCTGCTCCTCCTCAGACTTGTGCTCCAGACCCTTCCCCAGCTCCATTGCCCTTCTCTGCACTCATTCCAGCCCCTCAATGTCTTTCTTGTAGTGAGGGGCCCAGAACTGAACACAGGATTTGAGGTGTGCCCTCAGCAGTGCCGAGCACAGGGGAATAGTCACTGCCCTGGTCCTGCTGGYCACACTATTGCTGATACAAGCTGTTGGCCTGCGGTAAAAGTCATCAAAAGGGGACTAAAGACACAGAGTTTSAAAGGCTGTGACTGATGTAAGCTGAAGCCCCAGAATCAAATGCAAGTTACAGAAAAATGAAAATCCAAAGCTTACTGAACACATGAAAGGAAGAAAACTTTGCAAGCATCACACTAACAGGGCTGCATTTTGTAAATTGCTGTCAGTTTGGTCTGAAAGGATTAGGGTTGATTCCTTACTTCAAGGGATGACAGTACCACAGAGCTCCATTTTGTTGGATGATTTCTGAAAAAAAGTCTTTCCCTCTAATCAAGCACTGCTGTATACAGCAGTCTCTGACCTACCACTTCTACAGTTTGAATACAAATCTCCACGCACAGATCTGAAATGCCATGTGATGTTTACCTAATTTCTCATTCTTTTATAAAATGTTCTGCATGAAAAAAGACAAAGAACATATAAAAGACCAAGTAGGCAGTAACCTGGCACAAAATGAGTTATCTGTTACAGCTCCGTCATCCCTTGACTTCTATTTTGCTGCTGAGACAAGAAATGTCAAACATGAGTTTTGATAGGCAACTGCCCAAAGTGCCCCACAAAGTTTTTAACTCTAGTGCAGAGAAGCTTTGAAATCAATGCAAGTCCCGCTGTTCCACTCCCACAGGCTATATCCTTGCAGCATGTGATAAGCTAAGCAGCACTGGATGCATTCAGGTTGAGACCCGCAGTTAAAACCCAGTTTCTTTAAAAAGTACAGTAGTTTTAACATCATTACACGAGCTGTGCCTCTTTCCAAAAGGAGAGATAAAAGCAAGGTTCTAATTAAAGTCTCTTCTTTCTTAAATATGCTGTATCACTCTGTGGTAGTTGCACTGCTCAGACTCCAAAAGAAGTACATGAATTCTGCCTAATAAAGTTCTCTCTGGATCTTTTAAAACTGTATTGTATGTTTCTGTAAAACCCCAGTTCGTAATTCAAGAATTGGCTGTGTGTCACTACGCTCTCCATATCTTTGTAGAACACTTGGGCATCTTCTGATGACTCACACACATTGCAATAAATACATATGTGAATGACAAACATTCCCAGGCCTAAAAACATAATTGAACACACCCGAATATAAGGAATTTCTACTTATTCAGGGATTAGATGATATTATTTTGACTTTTTTTACTAGCTGAGCCAACCAAGGAGAGGGAAAAAAAAGGAAAAATAAATAATTTCACATACATTTTCGGGACACTACAATCAACAAGTCTGTAATCCCTACTATGATAAAAAAACAAACCAAAACCACCCATGGACAAACAAACAAACAAAAAAATCATATCACACYGAACCGCATGTCATTTCCAGAGAGCAAAAAAGCTAAGGCTGCATTTGACTCTCCTAACTCACAAACCAGCTGCCAGATTGACTCCCAGAGGCTGGCCCAGATATGGCACAACTAATAACAGCAACTAGTGGGGGCCTGTCAATTCCCAGTCAAGACTTTCCCTAATCTGCCATCAATCACAGAATATCATTGTTTTTATCCCAACTGCCAATATGCTCTGGAACTCCTAAAGCTGTGTCCAGAGATTTTCAAGTGTTTTTTATCCTGCTGCAATTTTGAGCTGCTGCAATATACAGTAAGATGAATGACCCTTCTGAGCTCTTCCTAATAACATTTTCCCTCTGGCCTTTAATCAGGAAAAGTAAGACCATGCTTAACATAACTCTGTTTTTCCCAATTTAAGAATCTGCAGTGCTTTTAGGAAATGTCACCCAGATATGTGTTTGAAGTGCAGGGTGCAGTTCAGGCATTCAGGAACGCTCAGTGTGACAGTGTTCAAGATCACAAGACAGTATCATAATTTTTTATGAAGCAAACCTCARATTAATGACATCTTGAGAGGCATCCTGTGTTACCTATAACAGAGAACATACGCCAGTCTTCTACAAGTCTAGGGAAGAGAAAGTCATTTGGTACTCAGTATTTTTTATAACATTTGGACTAATAAAAGTCAGACTTTAACCTAAATTTCGGGATTTACTTTATGTTAGAGTAGAACCAAAATGTATTGGTTACTAATGAAACCCACAAGACAAGTCAGTTCTTGCCCTTAGGCATTAGAAAAGTTTTCTTTTTAAAGAAACTGAAATTATTACCATGTAACTATTTGCTGCATGCAAGCTACGGGGAATCTGCTGCTGGAGGCAGAGACCACTGTCAGGAGCACGAGGCATTGAGTTGTGCTGTCTGCTGGTTTATTTCCCAGTAGAATTTAATCCTTAAAGCTCTTTTGACAAACACCTGCACATCCAAATGACCAYTTTTATATCACCTTCCCCCGCTCCCTCAACAGCCAGAGCTCCCTCAGCCTTGCCCTTCTAAATCTGAATGGAGCTGGAAATATTCCCTGATTGGAGCACAAAATCCCAGGTAAGCTTTATGAAAGAATAACAACACCAACAAAACTCCTGTTGGRTGTCTGAAATAAACTGAAACAGCAYCTCTCCTGACCTCTAGTATTTTATATATGTCATGTTGCTCCTGAACTTTTGATCCTAGAGTTACATCCAGTCCTGATCAGACAGCCTAGGTATTGGACTTAACTGCCTCAAGCTCTCAGAAAGGGCACTAACCATATGCCACAGAGACACACTCTGGTTCCATCTCACAGCCTTTTCAGAAACAGTTCATCTGGATCACCTGGATCTTCTTGCTCCAGTGACTTCCCAGCCTTTCTGAACTAGCCATTGCTCATGGTGATCCAGCATTCCTTGCTGGACCCTACACAGTGCAGCCAAAGAAGCCATRAGGTATCACAGGTATATCAGCACCCTGAAATAATCCTCTCCCACCTCTTTTGTCATCACCCAGACCAAATGCCCTAGGACCACAGTTCTTGCTCTAGGGAATCACACTTCTTTTACCCAAGGCTGCCTATTTGTGCCGAAGTTCTCCTCAGATGCTTCCAAGCCAATAATTAGAAATACCAGCACTTTCAGCAATACCTTACCAAGAACTCATAATCACTAGCTCTTCTGCAAACCTTACCCTAGTYGCTGGCAATCAGTCATACAGGTTAAGTAGTGCCAGGAAGTGTTCCCAACCACTGGAACTGAATCACTTGGACTGTTAATTCATTACTGTGGTTCTTGAGGCAGTTTTGCTCCAGATAATCTAGAAATTTCCCAAATATTCCCTGGTACAGGAAATAGCATGGCTAAGAAGTACAGTCASCAAGTGGCCACTGCATGCTGGAGGGGTGAGAATTTGATGCCATGGACATRGACCACTCCCTACTGGGACAAGTCCCAGGCATGTTTCATTTCCAAAAACAGGCATAACTCCAGGGTCTTCCACAGAAAAATAGATGAGATTCAAAAGTAAACATAATAGAAACCAGTCAGGGTACAACAAAAAAGAGTGAAAACTTTGGTGATGAGGTACTCAYCAGAAACCCAATCCCTTGTCTATCTACAAAGACTGTTACCCAAGATCCCTTAGCATCATACAGTGAGAAGCAAGTTCACCACCAAGGTGCAAACTATTTTACATTGAAAATCAACCCCTTGAATTTCATCCTGAACCAAAATGAAAGCCAGGAATATTCAACAGCATAACTGTTACMAAGTCCAAAGAAAAGCACAGCTGAGTTGGGAAGCAGCTGCTTCCTTCCCCAGGCAGAGCACATTGCAAGGATTGAAACTTGAAGGGCACAGCCTGGATCACTGCAGCATTGCTTGTAACTAAAAAAAGTCTCAATTTTGTAGTGAAGGACAGGTAGAAAAATGGATGGGGCCTGTTCAGTTCCACATCAGGAAGAGCCAAGGACTCATCTTGCCTCCCATTTAGTGATTTTGGCTTCAACAGAGAAAGTGATTCTCCTCAATTATATAATTTGTTTTCTATTTTTGTCCRCAAGAAATTCTAATTTCGCCTAATTCAGGCTGAGTATCAATCTGATCACTCTTKCCCCATATGGAAGCTTGGCTTGCAGCTCCATTGCTTCCTCAAGGAAGCGGGGGGGATGTCTGTTCCCAGCTTGGTGGACAGAGCTCATTCTGGATGAGTTGCTACAGTGATAGACAGTGGTCATTGGAGCAGTGTGAAAATGGACTGTGTCAGGCTGGGTCCTGAAAGGCAGTGCTAGTAGGCTCTCAGCACTGTGCTGCCATGGCTGAGGGTCTTTGCTGGCCAGCAGTTCTGCATCATCCCAGCACACTCTGCAGCCATGACCTCCTCATCATCCTGAAGTACAAGCTATGAATCATAACCCACCTCACCTCACTACCTTGAAAAGCAAAATCAAACCCTTTTTCTGCAATATTCATGATATCACTGTGGAACTCACTGGCACAAAACGTTGTGAAGGCTGAAGGGCTGAGCAAGTTTGAGAAGTCCGGGATGATCAGTCATTTGTGGCCATTAAACTAGCACTATGGATGTGACCATACCATATTGTATGGATGGGACCATATCCAGAAAGTCCCTAAACCACTGAGTGCWGGGAGCAGAGGTCTTACTCTAGGGCAGTGGTCACTCTTACCTCCTTCATCCAAGCATGCATTGCTGGTTTTTGGTGGAGGCAGTGTCCTGGGCAAGATAGTCCTGAGGCAGCAAGGCCATTGCTTTTTTAACATCTGGGATGGGCCACTGCGTACACGGAAAGTACAAAGTAGTACAAAGAAGGACTGAGAGAATCCGCAGGAAACACTAAGGATAACACCGTCATCCAAACATTTTTCCATGAGTTGTTTGAGAAAGAGAGCAAGCCTTTCTCACCTTGATCATTTGAAAGGCATCCAGATGTCAGGTCCTTTGTTAAGTAGTAGCATAAACAGTCAATAGGTACAGCCAAGAAGCRGTTTAGAGATGGTCTTCGTTTTATCGGAGCTGTGTCCATGTTCTCACTCACAAGATGACGCTTGCTCTGTGTTGAAACACTRCTAGCACTACTACAAACTCAGTCCACTTTCTTGCTCCACAGAGTAACTAATTAGGGCTATGGGATGGTACAGGACTCTACAGGGCTTGAGTTTTCTCGGTGAAATTAACAGCTAGAAGGTACTTCACAAATGAAATGCCCTTTGATTCCACCCTACCAACTCATAATCCTCTGCAAGTGCAGTCTGCTCAACAGCCTGCTCTGCTGACTTGCTTGTGTCTTCCCCATGGGACATTCCAGAGGGTCCTTCTGCACCCAGCTTACCCCAGCAACAGAAGGAGGGGCATGTGGACACTGGCAGTCAGAGAACACAGAGCTCTCATACTTTTGTTAAAGGGCACCATTCATACAGCTGATTATGACAGGACAAAAATTTGAGAAATTAGGAACTATGCCTTGTCACAGAAGTAAGCTTGATACAGACCAGTGTTCACTAACAATTAAAGATGATTACCCATCTAATTCCAGAACATCATACTTTATGACATCTAATTGACAATTACAGCAGGGACTGTAAAGAAAAAGTCTGAAAGAAGGGATCCAGAATATTGCAGCTAGAATGAGGAATTAATTGTTTTTACAGAACGGGCCCAGTTACTGCATGTTAACATTTCAGGCCCTGGTTTGATTTGCTGGAATTACATGCACTTAACCTCCTGTGAAGCACAAACTATTTCCTTAACTTCTTACTAACAAAGCATGACAAATTCATTTTAGTAGGGAAATTAAAAGAGGACAGATCATGTCTACATTTAACCTGGACAATCAGCTGTCTTCACCTAATCTCCTATCTCCGGACCATTTTCTAGTTCCCTTTTAAACCAAAAGATGTAAAATAAAATATTACTCTGAATAAAATATCCTGAAAAATAATTTCTAGTTACCTAAGCTTGCTTAACCTGCTAGAGACCTATGAGAGACACCTAAATCGAGTCTCCCCTGCAGTCACTTTACTACCTTTCCTTGACTTCAGGCAGGCTTCGGGCATAAGGTAATGTTCTTATTCAAAAAATATGGATCCTCTGAGGAGGAGAAGGGCTGCAGAATGTCTGAAAATTTTTGGCACCCTGAAGTCCCATATGCTTACAAACAAAAAACAAACAAGAAAAAGGAAAGGAAAGGAAAGGAAAGGAAAGGAAAGGAAAGGAAAGGAAAGGAAAGGAAAGGAAAGGAAAG